>CM046458.1:20186192-20193692 GCA_025506515.1 Flaveria trinervia
AAGTGGAGATTTTGTGCAATGGTGACAATTTTGAGGTTTGTGGATATCCTCACCTCTAATACATGACTTATATGAATATAACACTTGAGGTTTGTGGATTACCCTACCTCTAATGCATGACTTATATTTATATTTATATATTACTTAGTCAAAACCAAACCGTAACATGAATCAAACCATGGTTGAATGTTATGTGTTAAGATAGACATTATACTAATCTTATGATTTCTTATTTTGGACTTCCAATGAGTGACTAATACGCATAAAAAACATAAATAATACATGGTGTCCAAATAAGTGTCTAAGTAGTATATACTTTCATGTACTTTTATATTTGTAATTTTCGTATTGTAAGGCCTCGTTCCCGGGACGCTCACAGCTGCTCAATCATCGCACATAAAACATATATTTACATTAACTTTACTAAAATCATGCAGCGGAAACACTTTAAACAAATATTTCATTTCCGTTAAATAAACATTTTTGCAAAATAATACATCGTTCATTACAAAATATCATCGTTCGTATTACAATGCAAAAACGTTATACAAATGAATGTCATCCAAAAAGAGCCAAGTAACCGCCCCATGCCATCCTCAGCAAAATCTATCTGCCAACTGGAAAGTGCATAAAAGTCAGCGTTGCCGAGTGAGTTCTAGTTTTATAAAACATTATATTACCTTTCATTCATTAAAACATTTTCTTTACTATCGTGCGTGGTCACACATCATACGTACATCAAGGTAATAATTATTATCTTCTTTTGTCGTTCGTTTCGTACATTTCACACATTTCGCACATTTCGTATTTATCGCACTTTTCGTACTTATCGCATTTTTCGTACATTTATTATCTTTCACTTCTATGTAGGTCATGTCATATGCTTAACCCCCCTCTTGAGCACAAAACTATATCAATTAGGGTTAAGCGACAAGGACCCCATATCGCACATATCACACATATCGCATGTATGGGGTAGTCACATAGACTAACTCCCCCTATGTGTGAACCCTTAAGGGTTAGCCAAGATCGCACGCTGTAAACACACAATTGAGCTAACAACTCTCAATGAGTTATGAACCTCTTTTCTTTTGTTTGCAAGACTTTCATTTGTTCATTCATTATGTTTTACTTTCATTAACTTAAATCTTTCACTTCATTAAGATAATACTTTACGTTCATTATCATAATCACATCATGTAAAGTCACATCATAATACGTAGTAAGGAACATAAGAAAACATATCATACAAAAGCATATCATCATCATACATAACATATGCCATCACACATCATCATCATGCATCATACACTCACATACATAAACATATGCACAACAAGCATAAGTCATCATAAAATATAACTGATCCTCTGCGGGACAGCGGAGGTTCGGGAGCGACAGCCCCTGACAGCGGGGTCCTAGGGGCAGCAACTCCTAGTGGGGTCCAAGAGGCAACACCCCTGGCTGGTTTCGACTTTTAAGTCAAATCTCTTCATCTTTTGTAATTTAACCTCACAACTTCATATTTTCAACTTTGTTCCCCTATGCTTGTTATATTTCATAAATTTTCGTTTTACATTATCGTTCTAAGTTTTGTAACACAACATACGTGTGTGGTTCAATATATTTATGTTTCGTTTTATGTTTCATTTCAAATTTGGTAAGTTAACACAGCACAATATGCATGTATGGTTCAATATTTTTACGTTTATTCTTCCTTTTTGACGGAGTCATCACAACGCGCGGATTTTATATTGACTTAGTTATATTTTTCTATGTTTTACGTTTTGGTCTAAGTTTTTCGTATTAACACACTGAAACTTCAGTGTTAATGATCGTTAGCAATGGAGTGACATTGATGTACAGTCTAAACCTTATACCTAAATAGAATTATTACGGTATTTATTATGCTTCTTAGAAATTTTCAACGATTCAACAGACAATTAAACTACAAAACTCTTGAAGTGGGAACCAAGACAACCCAACACACCCCCACAAACCACACCCCCCCCCCCTCCCTTCACGTTTCTGCGCCGCTTACGTCACGTACCAAAACGAAAGACTCGCCTAATAATACCAAGGTGTTAGTGTATATTAGTCGTCGTTACACAATTCTTGAATGCACCCCACCCTACTTCACATACCATTCAACCCGAAGGCTAATGGTACATATCCTTACCTATGTTTGTGTCTCTTAATTCTCTCACATGCACCACTGTTTTGATCTACAAAACATAAATTAATCTATATAAATAAAAGAATATTTTTTAGAAACACATGATATAATTCAAGACCAATTAAACCTAATTTTCCATGTTTTATCTCCTATTAAATAACATTAATAAATAATTAATAATACAATTTAATTCTTTTTTATATTAGAAATATTTGTTATATTAAAAAATAGATCTTTATATAAATGTAACCCCTAAATTCTAAAACATCAACTTTTCTAAATATACTAAATAGTTTCAAACTGCGTTTTATAAAATAATTTTTTATAAAACGAAAAAAATTATATTTGAACTTAAACAAGTAAATAATTTTAAAAAATGACACTTTTTTTTAAAATGGTTGGTTTTAAAACAAAATTTTAAAAAACACCTGTTTTGAAAAAAACAAAAGATTAACTAAGAAAAGGTTTAAAATCCTATCTCAATATAATTCATAAATTTTGTTATTAACTATTTAGTATTATATTTATTCAACCCATATAATAGATTAGGTACTAACCTAGTATCTTAAAAAGTTAAAATGCAAAAAGAATCAATTTCAAGAACACAAAAGTTAATCAACAAATATTAAGCCTCTCTTTATATATTGTAAACAAGAGAATGGCAAATTCAAAGTTTTCTCAACTTCCAGTGATTTAGATATAAAAGCATTTAGAACCGTATCACGTGTACTGTTCCTAAAGCCCCTAGACACCACCAGAGAAGTGTTACAAACCCAAGGAGCATGAACTGTAAATGCTAAACCAGAAACACTTTCAAAATCATCTAATAATACCTTCTTGTATGCCTTGCAGACTTGAGACACATACTTACCCATCGAAAGCAAAGATTCACCTACAATATCAGTATCGGAATGAAGATTCACCACTACTGTTCCATGTTCAGGATGAATCCGTTCCCCCAAGGCTTTGAGGATATGGAATCTGGGTCCCACAACTTGCATGGAAAAACATCGACACCATCATAAGCATCTACAAAAACCATGTCATAAATGTCGGTGCTTTCTGTGATGAAATGCTGGGCATCTGATTCATACAGGAATAGCCTCTCGTGAATGCCATTCCATAATACTTCATCTATAAGACTTGGTTTCAACTGTGAACGCTCCCCATATTTTTTCATAATAGAGTAAGGTGGAAAACCCATTGCCTGGGTTGAAGCAGATATAACTACTGGATCAATTTCTACTATGTCAGTTATGGCACCTGAGAAAACTCATATCAGATTGGCTGAAAGACAGATTTATTTGACAAAGCAAACCCATGTAAAATGGCTGCATCGATTCTAATAACATCATAGCACTAGGACGTGCTGAGGTGGCAACATAGTTGTCAATAGCGAATAGTAGTAAATAGCGACAAGCCACCGATATGCTACGTAACGAATAGCGCTAAATAGCGACCGCTATTTCGTGTTTAGCGATTAAGTAGGATAATATGTAATAATGTTTTACATTCAATAAATAAGCATGTTTAGCAATAAAGTAGCAGAAAATCTAAGCAAACACCCCCAAAATAACAAAACACTCTATTACTAATCATCTAAATCTCATATTTAGCAAAAAGAAATAATAAAATAATAAAAAATTTCGCTATGCAGTTGCTATTTGCAAATAGCAAGGGAGAGGCGCATCACTATGAGCACGCTATAGCGGTCGCTATAGCCGCTATTGACAACAGGGATGTGGCAAATTAGAAAATGGGTGAATCGGGTTTTTAGTATCCGTCAAAACGGGTTGCTTTAGATCGACCGCAAGCATTATTAACCAAATTTTTAAACGATTTTCAAAGTATGTGACATGTTTCTTTTTAAGCATTTCATTTTTACCCAATTTGACCTGTTAGGGATAAAAGATAGCCTGAATAGACCCAATCAATTAGTAAATATGTAAAAACTGCCACCTTTAATAAAATATAATGGTATTCTACTCACAGAAGGGCTGCTATCTCCAAAGATTAAGTACAAACTCATAGCAAGTGTGTAAGTTGTCAAACTAAATCTGACAGCAAGATAGATTTATAATACCAAATATCTCAGAAATTAATATTGTATTTATATTACTAACCTGGAATTTTAGAAGCCAAATATAAAGGTAAGCTTCCACCACCATGACCAATGCATAAAACCTTCATAGTAGTCTTCCCATATACAGAACTTAGCATGTCATAATTACATGAGAGGGCAGTCAGTCCAGCAGATACCATACTTTTAAGATCTGCAACAGAAGCATAAAATTGAAGGCAAACCTAACAAAATGATGATAAACCTAACCATGATGTATCAAACTATATATATTAAGGTAGATTTTATGGAAATTACATGGAACAGCTAAACAATGTGCCTGCTGCCTTAAGAATATAGATCCAGGGTCTGATTCATTATACGCGGCCATGACTTTAGCTGTGCTCTGGCGGGTATCATCATTAAATCGAAGTGTACGCCACTGATACCCAAGAATTCTGAAAGACCCATTTTGCCCACCTCTTGGATTTAGCTCTGCATACCGTTGCCAAAGCCAATTTTCAGTTTTGTACCACTGACTTTCTTTCTGTGTCAATTAGAACAAAGAATAATACTTCAGTAAATGAATTAGACATTAATATAACTCTATAATTATCCCTGGGAGCAACCCATTTATCCTTTATTTGCCATCATCTCACCCTCTCCAGACCGTACCGTAGAATGGGATTTCGCTGGGTATCTTTGTTTGTTTGTTATAACTCTGTATAATACAACTATACAAGTTGGTTTAAATTTCACTACTTGAAAGTCTCACACTGCTTAAAGTCGCCTATAGTGAAATTACAAGGGTATGGGTATAGATGTCTAAACCCATCTCTTTGAGTGGATATAAAGGATCCCAATTGTATGGGTATAAAACACATATACCCAAACAAAACACCCCTAATAAAACACAATTTCAATGGTGGCCATATAAGCTTCACAAACTATAAACTCAAAATCCTTCAATTTGAAACCCTAATTCAAATCATATCTCCTTTTCGGGAAACGAGTGTGATTTAATCAGGGGCAATATACATTCAATGATTCAATTCACAACTTTACAAACCACATGGCAGATATAACATGAGATAGGGAGTGAGAGTATACTGGTATGGAAGAATGAGAAGCTACGACGGAAACGACGCCGTTTCCCTTGTCGGAAACTGAACGGAACACAATATTATCGTCGTTGTCCCACCATTCCGATGAATAACACCAATCGCCTTCATCTTCAATGCGACGAGGATTCGAGGTGGTGAATCTACGAAGGTTTTCGGTTGATGAGAATTTCAGATTACTTCTCTTCAAAATCATCATCATGAAATTGATAGATGGTGTAGTAACTGGGTGGAGATGTTAAACCCTAAACCCCTGTAAAGAGAACTGGAATGTTTCCATTCATGGGTACCAAGTTTGAAATAATTGCTACAAGCACCACCTCATTTGTGCTTCCGTAGTTAAGGCATTCATTCATGTTTAACCAACTAGGGTTAAACTTGCTTTTAGTAACATTAGAAATAGTGTGTTATCGAATTGAATTTAAACATGTTATGGTTAATCGAATCAAATAAGTTTGAATTTTAAGTTTTTAAACAGAATTTAAATTTAAAAAAGATAAGTCGAATCTAAATACAAATCAAATTTGATTCGTATTCAATATAAGATATTTGATCTAACAATTTAGTTTTAAAATTCATTCAAAAGAACCAATTTCAATAAAAGAAACAAGCATAACATACATAATATACAATAAGTTAAAAGGTACCAATTATGATTTAACATTTTAGATTATATATATTTCTAACTTTTAGTTCTTAAGTGTGTATTTACTAATTTGAATCAGAAATCACAAATTCACAATTCAATTCAAGTTGATAATTAGACTTTGAATTGAATTGAATTCAAATATAACAAAATTAAATCGAGTTTCAAATCAATGATTTCCGACTATAATTGACTTTCAAGTTTTTCGAACCCTATTCGAATATTAAACACCATTAAATTTAGAAGCATCTTGTTTAACCCTATCATATTAGAATCACAAGTTTTAGGTTCTGCAAAACCATAATTTTGAGCAACTAGTTTCTTTGTTTTGCAAGTTCTGATTTTAAGAATATAAATTTCCCAAGAACATTACTACCTCGATTTGCAAACCAATTTTCATCACTGATTTAATATAATCAGCATAGGGTTTATTACCCCATTGATTACATCCTTTAAACACGGGTTAAAATCATGAATGCTATTTATGTTTCTAAAATCATTCGGCATATTAATTGTAGGACCGGTTTTAGACTGATACACGAAATACTTTATACTACAACCTATAGTCGACCATACTTTGAAGGCCATCTAGACACTAATTTAAACAATAAAATCAATGTAAAGTCAAAATGCAGATTGTCTTTTGACTTGTGTCTATGACAGACCGTAGCGCACATCCTATTATAATACAATAAGAATAACAGTACTAAAGTAGGAATAAGGTTGCTTTTAAAGTGGCTCTCGACTAAGTTTCAGGTCGTGAATAAAGATGGTAATCGGTTATAGTGTATGTGTGTATTTCGAATGAAATTGAAGTTGCAGATCGTTCAAGGGAGTTGATTTAAATAATTTTTCATGATTATAAAGACCCAATTGATGTTGTTTCATGTCGAACGATTTCAATGAATGATTCGGGGTTTTGACTCGAATTCATGAATGATTAAGCAGCTACATATTAATTGATTGGGGTATTATGGCTGCAGTAATCATAGGAACGTTGTAGCTTGCTGATTATGATCATTCAAATATGATTCAGTCGAGATCGGTTATGTTTTGAATGTGAATCATTCAGTTTTGATTTCATGTGTTAATAGTCGAATAATCATAATTAAACAGGCGGGTTAAGTTCGAATCTTAGTCTCGAAGGGGAATAAACAGTTTGATCGAGTTAAAGTGATCATACTACGAGGATTTAACCTCGTCGGATTTTGGCTGTAGTTTGGTGGATTGGCGGGAGGGGTCAACAGGGGTGGGGTTGGGTTTTAAATAAAATTTACAACTTGGCCCCTCTAGTTAGAATGCTCATTATTTTATATGAAAAACTTATAATTTAAGTTTTATAAATGATATTTTTCACCCTAAACTTAAAAAAACTTAATTTAAATAACAAATTCATTTATTTTATAAAACTTTATAAATTTTAATAAGACTTTCAATTAAGTTAATAATCGTAAAATGACAAATAAAACTTTACAACTTTATAAAAAATTATTTATAA
>CM046458.1:22260126-22515776 GCA_025506515.1 Flaveria trinervia
CTTAAGTATCACATCTCCTAAGTACTTGTACTGACGACACACGTTGCTCTTGTTGAACACCCTAGCATTTATGTCCCCAGAGTACTTAATCCTGAGGAAACACCCTCTCACTGTCAGAGGGTGTAGTCTGGTCGGGTGATCTCCATTGTCACCCAGATCTAGTACTCGATGAATGTCTTTAGCAGTCACCTTGATATCCTGCCCAAATATAGTACTCCGGATGCTGTAGACTAATGAGATCGATGAACTCATGCCCCCTCCTAGAAACCCTGCTGTATAGACCTATAGGGAGTGCACGGTGTAGATATGGCTCTGTGGATCCGTGACCTCTTTAGAAAAGCGATGATGCCAGCAAACTCGGTAGCGTTCCGAGTTGTGGCGTCTAGGTTTGCACAAATATTGTGCTTGAGGTTTACGGTCCACCTATCAGCCATAAATTTGTAACACAAGGAGCATATGCAATAGATCATCACCTAATATAAACCATTCATAATTAACCTGTTTGAAATTAGTCTAGTTCAATCATGCGATTGAACCATACGACCGGGTTCAATCGTTGGACCTAACATGCGACTGGATACAAGCGAGTTACTATTCATGCGATTGGATTCAATTGGGTGACTAAGCCTGCAATTGGTTCAGTCGGCCAACTGAGCTCATTCATGTCATCCATTCAGCTGACTGAGTCATCCGACCAGCTCAGTCGTGCGATTATAGTTCATCCGGGTGTCGAGTCGCATGACCCACTCTTTGTTCGACTGAAATTGGAATTTTGACCAAATCTTAAAATTAGACATCTTCGTTTGGTTCAATAGACTCGCAATAACCCTACTAAGTGTATTATAACCTTGATTTCAACATTTTACTTAGTTTTATTAGGTTATTTGTCCAATTTAACTCTCAGTTCTTGTTAGGGCTGAATTTCATGATTTTGGAGTCAAATCATCGGAAATATGGATAGATTACACCGCATTATACCTGTATAAACACCAGAGATCGTCAAAATATCAAAATAGGGTATCAAATTTGGTCAGAGGAAATTTTGGCAAAGTAACGGTAGGCTGTGCGATTTTAGGGCGAATGGGGGTCGATGAGTTTATGCGATCGACTATGGCCCTATTTATACAGAATCTGATTTCAATCGGGTGATTGGACCCGTTCACTCTTTTCATTCAGGCAATTGGATCTCAGTGGTGCGATTGGTTCAGTCGATTACATCCAGTCGGCCGACTGGGTTTCAGTCAGGCGACTGACTCAATCGCACAACTCCATTCGGGCTACTGGCTCAACCTTCTAGGCCATTCGTGTTAATAGTTCATACTCATGCTTCATTCGGTTGTCTAGTGCATAAGTATGGTCCAATCGGACGACTGGTCCATACTCATGGTCCAGTCGTGCGAATGGGTCATACTTATTGTTTTGACTTTATGACCATTTGACATTTAACCCCATTTAATAGTTGATTAAACATTACGAGCATTTGATCATCTCAGACTTGACCCTTTTACCTTTGAAAACTTTTGATCACCTCAGTCGTGATCCTTTTAAGCAAAACATATTTTGTCACCTCAGACGTGACCCATTTAACATTTGAAAGCACGTTTGGTCACCTCAGACGTGACCCTTTTAAGTGATTGAATCCCAGATTGAATTCCATGACATAGTCCGACTTATAACCTAAATTGACAAACTTAAACAAAAGAAACTACTAGAATTAAGGACAAGATTTAAGTCATATTTATGTGATTTTACGGGAGGTGGAAATCCTAACATTGAAATCTAACAGATTTATTTCTTGAACAAGCAACTTCAAGTTATTTTGACCATAAGAGAAACGATTCATTATGGAATCATACAAGTAATCAAATCATTCAGGACGTGTTACTAAAATCATTTGATGCTAGATTCTTGTTTTCGTCGAGAGTCACTAGCAAATTAAGAAAATCATACTAGTACTATAAGACACACACATTGATTTGGACTTTCAAGAATTGTTGCCATGATAATTGTCAGTATACTTGTCCACTTAAATCCAAACACAGACTTTTGACACACATTGGTGATTGTTTAAGGTTTAATTATTTCAACAAGCATTTGTGGATCCCGCGCATATATGGTAATTAACATTCCTCAGGAGATATTTGAGCGGTCTACGGGTAGTTTGACAAGAAGACACTATTCTTAGAGCTTTCAAAGAGAAGCCAAGCCTCAGGTTAGTGCCACCGCACAGCAAAGAGGCGGCAAACAAAAATGAATTCTAGAATATATAGGTTATGCTTATCCTCAGGTCAGTGCCACCGCACAGTAGAGAGGCACATAACCTATCTTCTTCTTTGAGCAATTTATTTTTTGCACAGATCTCCCCAACAACATAGGTTATCAGTTTGATTGCTTTTTGCATTTTTCATCACGTGCTTTCCTCAAATGTTGGTCAACCGCTCACATTTGTGGCGTTTATTTTGCTCATCACCGCTTATTGGAACATTGTTGATTGTGTTAACCAAGGAAAAGATGACAACCCACAGCTTGTTGAACAGCTTAGTTTGATCTTGAGATGACCAAAGAGGTCTACTTATCTATTATATTGAATCTACCGACATATCATCTAATGGTCTTGCAACCTCTAGGTCTACTTTCTTCGTGTTACCTTAGTAGTAGCTAGCTTTACTATCATTTTTCCTTTTATTTTTGCTTAGACTTCTCAGACTTATACTTTGAATTTCACATATAATTCAATTTAAATGATTTAATGTCCGAAATGGTTTATTTCTGTGTACTATCATTTTCCATAGTCTTTGAATCGATATCTCAGATACGATCTCATTGCTATCAGCTTGCCTGTCCTCCCCCTTTTTTTATTACTAACTTACATATTCTCCCCCTAAAAGTCTAAAACCGTAAATGATTTGCTTTTTTCCGGATTTTAATAGGCGAAGAATTGAACCAATAAATTAAATTAAATAAACAAGAATAAAAGAAATTAAAAGACAAAAGACTTGACGCATCACACTTGACCTGTTCATCGTCTCGAATTACATCACTTTTATTTTTAATGACGTTGACTACTAACAAATATAAAAAACGTGGTTTATCAAATGCTTTTGTATAGAGGTCAGCGTGTTGAGAATACATATTTATTTTAACAACATCGATTAGATTCTTTTCAAAACAATCACGTATAAAGTGATATTTTATGACGATGTGTTTGGTCTTAGGATGTTGGACAGGATTTTTAGTAACGCCTATTGCAGCAGAAATATCAACAAATATATAGGTGTTCAAAAATTTCAAACTGTAGTCCAACATCTGCTATTGAATCTAGAAGATTTGAGAACAGCAACTTGCCGCAACAACATATTCAGCTTAACAAGTTGACAATGTAACTGATGTCTGCTTCTTACACTACCACGTGACTAATCTTCTCTCAAAGAATTGACAACCTGCTAAGGTGGATTTGTAGTTCATCTTGCAGCCTCCATAATCCGAGTCACTATACGTGGTTAGCTCGAAGTCATTGTCATGAGGATACCACAATCCAAGTGTGGGTGTACCCT
Organism: Flaveria trinervia; assembly: GCA_025506515.1. NCBI lineage: Eukaryota > Viridiplantae > Streptophyta > Magnoliopsida > Asterales > Asteraceae > Flaveria > Flaveria trinervia. The sequence continues at coordinate 22,263,681 of CM046458.1, forward strand.
TCAGATAACGGAATATTCTTTTGACTCTAATAAGATGGTTAACTTTTGGTTTTGCCTGATATCTTGAACAAAGACATGATGCATACATATATCAGGTCTTGAGGCAGTGAGGTACATGAGGGATCCAATCATTCCTCAGTACATGGTAGTATCAACCAGATCACCATTCTCGTCGGGTGCTACATCATGATTTGTAGCAAGTGGAGTCCAAGTTATGGAAGCATTCTCCATGTCAACCCGACTGAGAATATCCCCTACATACTTGGTCTAATGTGGAAATATTCCCTTTGGTGTTTGATCCACCTGTAGCCCGAGAAAGAACTTCATCTCTCCCATGGCACTATTTTCAAATTCTACCTTCATCACTCCTTCAAATTCTTTACATAATTCTTCGATCTTGGAACCAAAGATTTTGTCATCAACGTAAATCTGAACCAGCATCAGATCAACATCTTTCTCTTTGATGAACAATGTATAGTCAATTACACCTCTGCGAAATCCTTGTTTCACCAGGTGAGTTGAGAGTTTTTCATACCATGCTCTCGGGGCTTGGTCAAGCTCGTAGAGAGCCTTATCTAGTTCGTAAACTCTGTTTGGATTATATGGATCCTCAAATCCCTCGGGTTGACTAACATACACTTTTTCCCGGATTTCACCATGAAGAAATGCACTCTTTACATCAATTGATAGACTTTTATTTTCATGTAAGAGGCATAGGCTTGGAAGATACGGATGGCTTCTGTTGGACCCTGAAAGGATCATACATGCCAATTCAAGTGGTGGATGGTTGCTTTGCTCGAATCCCTCATGTCCAAGAACAAATGCGGATCAAGACAAGTATCTGCTGAATAGAAGAAAAATACAAGTGTTGGTCATCCGCATTTGTCAATGCGGAGACAAGTTAATAAATGTGGATATACATTTGTTCATCCGCATTGACCAATGCGGATTACCAAAGAAATGCGGACAAGTGTTTTGTTCATCCGCATTTACCAATGCGGATGACCAAACTTCAATGCGGTTGAAGAAATGCTGTTGAAGTCAACTCATCCGCATTTGTCAATGCGGATGATCAACAGCCAATGCTAATGAAGACTTAGACTAGCTTTAGTAAGGGTAGTTTAGTCTTTTGTAATGGCAACGTGTCTACCTATAAATAGAATAGTATACCTCATACATGGGGTAACTTTGGTCTGTAATTTGATTTGATTCTTAGTTCCTAGAATGTTCTGTTTGCATTGAATGTTCTTGTAATCAATCAATGAAAGTATTCAATATATACAAACATATTTACGAGTATCATATGTATTCAATGTTCATTGATTGTCTGATTCCGCCTCTCAATCTTTGACTCAATCACTATATTCGGTCCTTATTTATTCACATCAACTGAGATTATCATTCTCAAATCTTTTCCAGTCAATTGGTATCACAGCCACGGCTCTCAGTTCTTACTCAGATATGCACAGATCTAGTCTGAACCCGATAGATCTGGTGATTGAGTAGCTGAACAGAGTATTTATACATCTCTAATCAGTTTACACACCGAATACTACCTGAAATACTCATCAACAGCCCCTCATTCAACCAATCAGTCGAACATAGAACATCATACAGACTACAAGTCCGACAACCTACAACAATAAAAAGACACTCCTGATTACAGACATCATAGCCATCAGATCTGAATCTACTGGACGTTTTTAATGATTATTTGGACTAAACCCACTGAATAGACTTAAAAACTCACTAATCCATATTAAAAATCAACTGATAAAATGGATTCTCACAGTTATTCAGAACTTGGGCATACCCCAAAACCACCAATGCTGAAACATAAATCTGAGTTCAAACAATGGAAAATAAGATTTATGAATTATATTATAGGTGTAGATCCTGACTACTGGATTTCAATATGTAAAGGTCCCCACATCCAATAACACTGTCAGCTGATCGGGCAGCTCTACAGAACAACCAGGATTCCCATTGAAGATCTTACTCTAGATGATGACGATTATAAGAAGATCAAGATTGACCTTAAAGCATATTCCATCCTCACTCAACACTTAATATGGATGTGTTTAAAAGGCTGGAGAAGTATGGAACTGCAAAAGCAGTTTGGGATGCTTTCAAATTATGTGTGAAGGAAGTAGTGAGGTTGCTGAAATCAACCAAGACAAACTGATAAATCAGTATGAAACCTTCCATCATTTCAAAGGGGAATCAATTTCTAAACAATTGCACAGATTCGTGCAGTTAGTAATGATTTGGAGATAATAGGAGTGACTTACAAATCAAAAGACCTCAACAAGAAAATGTTACATAGTCTTCCAGAGCATTGGAAACAAAACGTAACAATGCTGAAAAATACTCTTGATTTGGAGAGTACCACTCTTGACATAATGATTGCAAAAATTGAAGCACCGGAACTTGATGAAAGAAGCAGGAATCTTGGAGGACTAAAAGTGTTGAAGCTTATCAGTTTCCATCTGAAACTCATTCTGTTGAGAATGCCTTCATCACTGAAGAGGATGACTTTCTGTCATCTGGAGATCAACACAAAACCACTGGATTCTTTGCAGCACACTCAATTAACAGACGATCAGCATCAGCATCAACATCAACCAATCAATCAATAGGATTCTCTTCTTTCTCTACCAACCCTACTAATGATCAAAAAACAGAAGAACAGAAGGCTACATATAATGCCTTTGTAGCAAGTTTTGAGGCATATTTGGGAGGAAGACTAACTTCTGCACATCTAATCCAAGAAGATCTGGAGGAATGGATCCAGATGATGTAGAAGAGATGGATTTACAATGGCAAATGGCTATGGTTGCCATGAGAGCTAAAAAGTTTTTCAGGAAAGGCAAAAAACTCAGCCTGAATGAAAATACTAAGCTCGGATACGACAAATCCAAAGTCAAATGCTTCAATTGTGGAATGGCCGGGCACTTCTCTAGAGAATGTAATGCTCCAAGAAAAAACAACAATACTCCACGACATTCTCAGAGTCAGTCAACATATCAACCATCTTCAAGCATTCCCTCCCTCAATCATCAGCAACAATATCATCATCAACAAAAGCAATCTTCTCAAGCTCAACCTCAACTGGCCAATCAAGCTTTTGGGAGCAACCAACCTTGAGCAAATGCACTTGTGATAAGACAAGATGGAGTGTGTGACTGGAGCATGTATGCTGAGGAGGTCAAGCCACAATTCCAGAACCATGCACTCATGGCACACATTAATGATGGACCATCCCCCATGCCATCTCAGGTAAAATCCAATCATTGTTTTCATAAGTGCATTAATGAACTTCAAGGTTATAGAGAGCATAACCACAAATTGGCTGAGAAAATAAAAGAGGAGAAAGTAAAGTCAGAGATGATGAAGAGAGAAATAAAAAGTTTTGAAATTAAAATTAAATCTCTCATCTCTGACATAGAAAAACTTCATGGTGAGAAATATTATCTTGCAGCTGAGAATGAGCTATTATCTGAAAAATTAGCTCAATCTAAAGCTGACCAAGCCCTTACTCAAATGAAACTTGAAAAGTTTCAACAATCTTCAGTAAAGCTCCAAGAGATGCTAGATTCTCAAAAGGATCCAAAGGACATGTCAGGGATTGGGTATAATTCATGTCCTCCACCATACAATGACAACTATACTGTGATGCCTGAATCTGTCACACTCAAAAATCAAACTGAACCTAACACTATTAAAACCCACACGATAGTAAAACAAATCACAAATCCTCAAAATGAACCAAGTGTTTACATTGAAATTAGTGAGGATAAAATCAAGTTAGGTCACCCAATAAAAATAAAAGAGTGTTCAGACAAGACAGTACGTGTTATCAAACCAGTCAGCCCCATTAAAGCTATTGTTCCATTCATAAAATTCATACCTGCTATAGCCTATGGGAAAAAGAAGTTTGTGCAAAAGATTAAACCCTCTGCTGAAAGCAGTTCTGATAATGAGATCAATACTCATCAAAATTCAAGCATATCAATGAAGGTTCATTAAAAGGAAATAACAAAAAATCTCTGAGTTCAAAATCACACAGTCAACCTGATCCTCAAACATCAAAATCAAGAAATGGAGTAGGATTTGACATATGCAATAAAGATCATGTTGAACAGTTTAAGAAAGAGCAACATAAAAGGATGAGGAAACGAAAACAGCCTCAAAAGACAATCAAATTCAATGCAGTAAAGCAAACTGCACAAAAGGCTGAATTTGATTCTTCTTCCAGCAAAAAGAATGATACTAAGTTGAAAAAAGGAAAATCAACTGAGTCAAGACCAGTAAAATCTGAGAAAACTAACAAGCATATGTATTGTGACATATGTGATATATTTAACCACAAAGCAGAGGAGTGCTTTTTCAATCAATATTGCTCCATCTGTGACATGAACAATCATTCAACAAAAACATGTTATTTCAACAAATATTGTTCAGTTTGTGACTTAAACAATCACAATACAAATGACTGTTATTACAAGCATCGAGAGTGAGAATTCCTCAAAACAAGCCTATCTCACCAACATCATCTGACAAAACAACTGTTAAGAGTCACATTTATAATAACAAATCAAGGACGTATAAACCAACAAAGGATGAAAATATGAAAGACTCAGGTAAAAATCAAAGAAACAAATATATCAATAACAAACAAAAATTTGATTTTTCCAACTCAAAGTCAACAGTTGATAATAAAAAAACAAGTCAATTTTCTAAAAAGAAAACAGAGATCAACAATTTCATAATTTTTCTGATTTCTCAAATGATGGTGATGAAATAGCTCATTCATATTCTCACAGAAAATCTCAAAGACCACTTCTAATTAGGTCACAGGTTAGAGGAAAACTTCAAGAGGTCACCATTATGCATAGAAACGGGAAACCCAAGACCGTGGTGGCTTGGGTTCCATATTCTAACTAGTTCTTTTTGTGCTTGCAGGGTCATCCATATAGGTCTAATAGCCTATGGTATGTGGACAGTGGATGCTCCCGACACATGACTGGAGATCGTTCCCTCCTTCATGATTTCAAGCAAATTAAAGGAACATCTGTGGCATTTGAAGGAGATTCACAAGGTGGTAGGATTACAGGAGAAGGATCTGTGACAAACGGGATGCTCAGCTTTGATAAAGTGAATTATTGTGAAAAGCTCAATTTCAATCTTCTAAGCGTGCCTCAGATCTGCGATAAGAGATATTCGACTCACTTTACCGACACCCACTGTTATATTCTAAAGTCAGGATTTCATATCCCTCAAGAATGGGTTGTATTAAAGACTCCGAGAAAGAATAATACTTATGTCATAAACTTTAATTCTACTGCACTAACAGAAGAAACATGTCTCTTGTCAAAAGCATCATTTGATGAATCACAGCTTTGGCACAACGTTTGGGGCACACAAATTTCAAAAACATGAACAGATTAGTAAATGGAAACCATGTCATTGGATTGCCTCAAAAAGAATTTCATTTTATTGATCACTGTTCAGCATGCCTCAAGGAAAACAACATAAATCTTCACATAAACTAAAACTTGTGAACTCAAACAATACTCCATTGAAACTACTTCATATGGATCTCGTTGGCCCAACACATGTCATGAGTATGGGAAAGAAACAGTATTGTTTGGTTATTATTGATGACTTTTCACGATTCACATGGGTTTTCTTCCTACTTCATAAAAATGAAGCATCCTCAATAATCAAAGAGTTTATCACTAAAATTGAGAACCAACTTGACTATAAGGTCAAAAGCATAAGAAGTGATAATGGGACAGAATTTAAAAATGAAGACATGAGCTCATTTTGCACAATTAAAGGCATAGCTCATCAATTTAGTACGACTAGAACTCCTCAACAAAATGGGGTAGCTGAAAGGAGAAATAGACCACTAATTGAAGCAGCAAGAACTATGCTAGTTGATGCTAAATTGCCAATAACCTTTTGGGCAGAGGCAGTTAACACATCATGCTTTGTACAAAATCGAACTATGATTGTCAAAGAAAGAAACATGACTCCATACGAACTGCTGTTTCAAAGAAAACCATTTATTGGATTTCTTAAGTCATTTGGTAGTCCAGTCTCAATATTAAATACCCGTGACCATTTGGGAAAATTTTCAGCTAAGTCTGATGAAGGATTTTTTGTAGGTTATTCTTCTGTGTCAAAGGCTTACAGAGTGTTTAATCCTCGATTAACATTGTTGACGAATCAACTAATGTTCAATTTAAGGAACATTCATTTCCCAAATCTACAAATGGTCCCGATTGTTATTTGATATTGACTCTTTTACAAAATCTTTTGATCAATTTTATTTGTCTGATGCAGGTAACCTACTTTCAGCTAGTTCATCTTCAAGCATAGAAAGGAGAATTGACTTTCCATTAATTCCTCCTACTCACACTAAAGAACCAAATGAAGATGTACCTCTGCAAGCTGACCCCATCAGACAATCAACCAAAAATCAAATCATTTCAAATGCAGGAGGACCCAGCTTGTTACCATCTAATTCAGAAGATCAATCTATAGCAATTAGAAATGAAAAACAACCATTGCCTTCAGCTGAAGTGGAAAGAAGATCAAATGATAGATACAATGAAAGTGCTGCTAATGCTGAAGCAGACACTGAGACAGGGTCTGACAACCTTCATAATTCTCCAACAGTTCAAAGTGATGATGCCTCTGACAATAATGAACTGAATGTCTCCAATCTTGATGTAACAATTACTGGTGACTCAATTCCACCCACTAGAATACACAAGAATCATCCAGTTGAAACCATTATTGGTGATCTTCATGAAAGAGTGACAAGAAGCAAGTCAAGCACTACAAACATCTGTTTGTTCTCATGCTTTCTTTGTCAAAGAGTACCCAAAACCATCAAAGAGGCACTTCAAGACAACAGCTGCATTGAAGCAATGCAGGAAGAGTTGCTATAATTCAAGAAACAAGAAGTATGGCAACTGGTAGATCTTCCTGAAGGACAATATCCTATTGGTACCACATGGCTATACAGAAATAAAACTGATGACAAGGGAATCGTCATTAGATTATGATGAAGTATTTGCTCCTGTAGCTCGGCTAGAACCCATTAGAATCTTTCTAGCATATTCTGCATCCATGAAGTTTACTGTTTACCAAATGGATGTGAAATGTGCATTTCTGTATGGAAAGATTACTGAAGAGGTCTATGTGAGTCAACCACCTGGATTTGAAGATCCTGATTTTCCTCACAGAATTTACAAGCTTGACAAAGCTCTGTATGGTCTTCATCAAGCTCCTAGGAAGTGGTACGAGACTCTATCATCATTTCTACTTAACAACGGATATGAAAGAGGTAGAATTGATCAGACTCTCTTCAGAAAGAGAAAAGGAAAAGACATGTTGCTAGTACACATATATGTGGACGACATCATATTTGGCTCTACAAACAGGCAACTCTGTAAAGAATTTGAAGATCTCATGCATTCAAAATTTCAAATGAGTGCTATGGGAGAACTCACTTTCTTTTTAGGGGTGCAAGTTTTACAAACAGCAGATGGAATTTTTATCAATCAATCAAAATACGTAGAAACAATGCTCAAGAAATTCCACCTTGTTGATTGTCAGTCTATGAGAACTCCTGTAGATCCTAAAGTGAAGATAGGTCCCGATCCACATGGAAAATCAGTAGATCAGACCCTCTATCGATCCATGATAGGCTCACTCATGTATCTTACAGCTAGTAGACCCGACATTATGTTTGCAGTTTGTGTGTGTGCCAGATATCAAGCTAATCCTAAGGAATCACATGTCAATGCTATCAAACGAATATTCAGATATCTGAAGGGCAAACTAGCTCTTGGATTATGGTATCCAAAGGAAGAAGACTTCAATCTCTATTCCTACACTGACAGTGACTACGGAGGATGCAACTTCAACAGAAAATCCACGTCTGGCGGTTGTCAATTTCTTAGTCCCAGATTGGTCTCATGGAAATGCAAGAAGCAAACAAATGTATCTATGACAACAGCAGCAGCTGAGTATATCATAGCATCTGCTTGTTGCTCTCAAGTACTCTGGATTCAAAACCAGATGCTTGATTATGGTTATAACTTCTTGCATACCCCAATTTATATTGACAATACTGCAGCTGTCTTTATTACAAATAATCCAGTTCAGCACTCAAAAACGAAACATATTGAAATTAGATATCACTTTTTGAGAGACTGTGCTGAAAAGGTTTAATCAAATTGATTCAAGTACCAACTGAAAATCAATTGGCTGATTTGTTTACTAAGGCATTTGATCCGAGTAGATTCGAATTCTTAGTTCAATCAATTGGTATGATTAACCTTGAATAAAATCCATCAAAACATCAAAAACAATGTAAAAAAATTATTCAAAAAAAATCCCAAAAAGAAGAAATTTTTTGATGGAGAAAAGATTGGGAAATGATATAATTACAGTCATTATATCATTCACTGTGCTTTATTTCCAAATTTGAAAGACTGTCATGACTTACCTGATATGTAGGTAGGCTCAACTTGGAAGAGAAGATACATGCAGTGATAAACTAAAGATATATTCAATGGTGAAACACTGATCATAGAGTATTGGTATGTATCAATTTATTCAAGTGAATGTAAGTGTAGTAACAAACACACACCAGGGAATGATACTTTATGAATCTCTTTCACCAACATCAGATTCATCTCTGTTTTGCTGAGCAAAGACCTGATGAATCATGCACAAAGTGCAGATGTAATCATCCGAAAGATTCCCAATGAGGAACACATCCAAATTGGATGAATCAACAAAAGCAATACATTCCAAAGGAATGAACAAAAGAATCCGTTTATGGATCACCTTCCAAAGTGAAGTGAAAAGAATCCTAATGTGAATCATCATGATAAGGATCAAAGTAAAAGAATCCCAATGTTGATCATCATGATAAGGATCAAAGTAAAAGATTCCCAATGTGGATCAGTGAAAATAAGATCTCATAACTTAAGTAACCTGGTCCTGTAAGTTGTGAAAAAGTTCTACCATACAATTCATAAGGATGGTTGATCATTCCATGCATGGTGTGTGAGGTCCATATTGAATATCTAAATCAATCTAAACATGATAAATGTCACTGGCATCAAAATATCAACCCGGTATGAGTTTAAGAGGACAATCATACCATCAATCAATAATGTCATAAACATGTCAATCTTATCACAAAATATGCACTTGTGTAATGCAAGACTGATATGATGCCAAAAAAAAGATATACTTCTCTTCATCAATTTAAAAAAATTAATTAAAAAAAACAACAAAATTATAAGTACATTAAAAAAGTTTTTTTAAAATTCTTAAAGTTTTCATCCACAAATGGATCAAAACTTTAGGGGGAGTACTTTAAAGTTTTTGATCAAGTATATATAGATTTACAATTTCTTAAATTACTTTCCTAAAATCAAAACAAAGAGAAAAATGTTTATGTCCATGCAAAAGTTATACCATAGTATCTCAGCTTATGCAGATGCAGATTTTTGGAAACCCCTCAAGCCCAAGATCAGTCAAACAATGGGAAACTTGTATCACTCCTGATATACAAGTCAATCCAAGCAAGAATTGACAACTTCAACAGTCAACCATGTCACAAGACATACTTCATAAGCCATATCTTCATAACAAGTTCATCAAAATCAAGATTCATTAAATTTTGATTAATCCCAAAAGTTAATGCAGGTAAGTGCATTGGTTAATGAGGGTGAAGGTAACCCAGACACATAAGTAATGCAAGTAACAACTTATTTCAAAGTTAAACCTAATACGGATAATGATTTTACTCTACCGCATTGGTGTGCATCAAGAATTCAGAAAATTTGAAGTGTTTAAACCTATGCGGAACTAAAGTATTCTACCGCATTTGTTAATGCGGATGAAAATTTTACTAAGTGTTCAGCCGCATTTCTTAATGCGGATAAGGTTTACTCTCCCGCATTTGTTTAACTCTTCCGCATTTGATACAATGTACAAATGCGGATGTACAAATACAAGTGTTTCACTTCCGCATTTGCTACAGTGTACAAATGTTGATTACTTTCAAAGTTTCGCATTTGCTACAGTACACAAATGCGGATGCTCTCATCAAGTTTTGTTCTACCACATTTGCTACAGTACACAAATGCGGATGAAAGGATGAATGCGAACAGTCGGTCAAAAATGTGTTCTACCGCATTTGCTACAGTACACAAATGCGGATGACTAAAAATATCAACATTTACACTTTCGCATTTGCTACAGTAGTGACCGAATTTGAAATCAAAACTTGTAAAAATTTGTGAATTCTATTATATGACTATTTAAAGAAAAGCAACAGAGTCATTTAATACTTTTCAAATTTGAGCGACTTCATAGTGAGACGAGCGCCACCAAATACTGTTCATCATCATCTTCACCATTTAAACCTAGTTTCCCAATCGATTCAACAAAACCGTGGGCATTGATTCTTAACCAAAAGGATTTTGAGAAAAGGTGAATAATCACAAATGTCGAACATTCATTTGTACGATGATGTTAGTGACCTAGGTTAAGGAATGTTCACACTAAATCAGAAAAAATATTCATTAACATGGAAGGATTTCGACTCATTCTTAAGTGTATCTTCAAGCTTCAAACATGTATTCAATGCTAAAGTGCACTTTTGAACCGTTGAAACTAAAATCAGAACAATTATGAAATCAAAAACTATGAATCTGATTAACCTATGTTAAAGATTAAGTAATGTTGGTGCTCATATTTAAAAATAACAAAACAACATAATCATGAATCACAAAATTCGAATAGGTCAAAATCAGGTGTACTGTTTTATATGATTTTAATTTTGACCAATGAAAGTCAAAATGTGATCAACATTGGTTTAATTAATAAAGTGATTCTAATGCATATGTCTTGAATGCAGCTTATAATGGCAAATCTCTCATGGAGCAAGCTCCATAATGTCAGTTGTTTTCTCAACCCTCATGTACCAGAAGCAGAAGAATTGAGAGACATGATCAGATTCATTTCTACTACAAGGGTAGCTTATGCCATGACAGTAAGACCCACCATATTTGAAAGCTGCATCAGAAACTTTTGGGAGTCAGCTAAAGTTGTTAAGGATGATGGAATAAGATCACTCACGAGGAGAATTGACAGTGAGCATACACTGATTGTTACTGAAGAAAGTGTTAGAAGATGCTTGAGGTTTGGTGATGAAGCTGAAGCACCATTGGAACTTGAAGAAGATACCATAACCTCTTTCTTTGCAGAAATTGGTTATGAAGGTGGATTTGAAGTTAAACAGATAGTCAAGGGTTTGGTAGATTTACAATGGAGATTTCTGATTCATTTGTATCAGCACTGTTTGTCCAAAAGGAAAACAGGATGGAATGATATTCCCATCACAACATCATCAGCAAAATGTGCTCTCTGCACCAACCAACCCTTCAACATGTCTGCCTATGTCTTCAATGGCATGACATCCAATGTCCAAGAAGGAAGGAGATATAAATTTCTGATGTACCCAAGATTCCTCCAATGGCTAATCAATGAAGCATTCTCAAATGTGGTCATTCAGGGACCAGTACTTGATATTCCATACTATGATGCAAAATCATACAAGTACATAAAGAAAAGGGATCCTAGGAACTTCTACAGTGGAGCTCATTCACCACTTCTTCCTTGGATAATTCAACAGATTGAACTAGAACAGCCTGGTATTTGAAACCCCTCAACAGATCACCTTCCAAAGTGAAGTGAAAAGAATCCCAATGTGGATCATTATGATAAGGATCAAGTAAAAGAATCCCAATGTGGATCATCATTGTTAGGACCTGGTATTTGACTGAAATACCTAGTGATTAACGTGTAAACCAGATCAAATAGTGCGGAATCCTATTTGATTGGCGATCCAATCAGTGAGAACACACGAAGAATCAATCAAGAATTGAAAGTAACGTTAGAAATCGATTGGGAATCGATCTAATGTGTTCTATGAACTTGGAGAACGAATTGGGAGGTTTCTGGAAGGCTAGGGTACGTCTGGAATGGTAATTGATCGAGAGTCTACGTTTTTCATGAATTGAGTTGTATTTATAGGTTGGTATTATTCAATTGTGCGACTGAACCATTAGTATGGTTCAGTCGTGCGATTGAACCATGCGGTTGATTCATTCGTACGACTGAGTGTTCAGTCGGGCGACTGAGCCAATCTTATGTTACAATCGTACGACTGATCCAGTCTCCTGGTTCAGTCGTGCGACTGAGTCAATCATGTGAAGTTATTCATGCGTATGGTTCATTCGCATGAGCCATTCACATGAGATCTTCATTATATTAAGTTTGAATGTATTAATTAATAAACATTATGTGTAATCATTCAAGCAATCACTAACCTAATTAACCAATTCAATGTCGACTCATTAATGAAACATTAAACATTTTAACTAACAAACAATCAATATCATTTCATTAATCATACCAAACAAGATCTATTACATCACATATCATGATCTAGGGACATACATGTATCAACAAACTCCCCCTTGGACCTAGATCTCTCTAATGTCTTGTTTTCTTCATTACCTCCTCATATTTCTTGTACTTGTCCTCTTTTGTGACTCCCGCATGAATATCAAACGCGAAGCAAAGTCTTATGACAATTTGGAACTGGAGGGCCTTTACAATATCTTGTGTATCATAGAACAGTGACCACTTGTATAGTGTATAGACATCCTTTTCCGACAAGTTGGTTAGCCACATCGGGTCGAATAATCTGATTGTATCCATTTGGCCCTCTTTATTTAGAACTATGACCGCTTCTGTTGTTCTCCAATCATAGTACCACCACTTAAAGTGTGGTGTGAAATCCTTTGTCATTTCCCGGAGTGGGATTCTTGACATTGTGTGCGGAGGATTCCACTTCAACACTATCTTTGGTTTTCCAGTAATGGCATCCATCTCAGACCTTCTAATATACCTTGTAGGTTGTTAAGGTCTGAAGTTAATCCACCTGGTGTAGTACTCTTTCTTTAGGGCAGCCTCAAACCATCCTGACATCTTTCTCGGGTCAGCATACAACAGCTTCAATTTGGCTAGCTGGTTGAGCTCAAAACCTGGTAGAGTCATTAGATCATGTGGAAATCTAAAGTACTCTATGCCATTCTCCCTCTTAACGGCATAAACGTTAAGATCATCAAAATATGCCCATGCTATAATCCTGCCTAACCCTTAAGATGTTTCTTGACTCTGTAGATCTTGGTGTAGGCATCCTTCTTCGGTGCAACACGTTGGGCTCTAACTTCATTAAAACATGCAGCCCATTCAGCCTTACGGATCTCAACATCATCCTTTGAGGCTTGGGCCATTCCCTCTGTCTTCTCTGACTCTTGCTCCATTTTGTCTAACACCTCAAATGTATCACCGACAAGGGATTCACCCAGATTGGGAACCACATTGCCCTCATTGTCAGCATACTGAGGATAGTGCTCTGCAGTGACATCTTCTATCTCTATTTCATCAACGTCATTTAGCTCGTCATCACAGGTAGAATTACATGTCGGAGCATCTTTCACTATTTCATCAGGATTGAGCTTGAAAATTTCTGCCAGTTGCTCGCTTGATAGATCGTGAATTATTTCCCCTTCTTCAGCGATATAACTCACTGACCTTCTGACAATCCCTTGCAGATCAAGAACCATTGTGAGTTTAGACTTGACCTGCTGAAGGGGAGCAATATCAAACTCATCTCTTTTGTAATTTGGATCTGTTTGATTTACACATTTCACACTCAAATCATTAGTAATTTATCAAACGAAATGCATTAACTTAATATAAACATTTAATACATGGTTTTTCAATACAGAATACAAAAGTAAATAAATACATAAACATCTACTATTTACTTTTATCCTGAATACTTCGCTCATCACATGGAGGTGCAGAAGCAGAAGCTGGCAGATCTTGTCTGTTCTTTGATCTTTTCTCTTGCCTTAGAGCTGAGACAGATTCAGCTGCTTCTCCTCCGTCAGGGTCATCATCTTCGTGCCATTCTTCAGTTTTCTCTTCATCAGTTTCACTCTCATCATCATCATCATCATCGTCTTCATCATCATCATCATTTCTGTCCCCATCCCTTATATTTAATGGCTTATCCTTCGATACTTTCAGCTTTAGCAAAATGGTCTTTTTAGCCTTTTCCAACTCCTCTATTTTCTTCCCTGAGGTGACGCTTTGAGCTTGGAGAAGGGCTATCTCGTTGCTCTGGGCAATCATCTGTCGGGCCTGCCTTTCTATCACTTGAGTCTGCTCTGCAATTTGGTGAGTTTGTGCAGCAGTCAGGTCAGTAAGCTGGCGGATTTGGGAGGCCTTTTCCTCATCGGCAGCGAGCAAACGCATTACCATTCTATTTAGTGCCGACAACTGTTCTTCTACCGCAACTGTAGGTAGAGGTGATCTGTAAGTGAATGAGGGATAGGCTGAGGTCTCGGTTTGGTGGCTAGTGGTGGTGGTGGTGGCTGTAGGTCGGGATGATCGTGGTGGTGAGTGAGGGGTGAATGATGTAGTGGTGGCTGGGATCTGTATTGTGGTGGTCGGTCTGGTGGTGTCTATGGTTGTTGTGGGGGCTGTGGTGGCTATGGTGGTGGATGGTGTGTCTGAAGAGGTGGTAGTGATGGTGGTGGTGGTGGCTGTAGTGGCTGAAGTAGTAGTGATGAAGGTCAAACAACGCTTCTTCTTTGGTTTCTGCCCATGGGGTTGAGCCATCCGTTTTCTCCTCGTTCCCTTCGAGGTGGATGCTCCCCCTCCTACCCTGCCGATTGACCCTGGAGCATCGGTCGGGTCGGTCTCTGTCTCTCCAGAGTCTCTTGGGTGCTCACCATCCACCCGAAGCCCATGTACTGTGGGAACCACTTTTCTTCCCACAGTCCTGGTGAGGGGCTCCTCATCAGACTCTTCTTCTTCTACTTCTGTCTCAAGGACAAAATCATGATGAAACCCAGCTGATTCGGTAACTTCTGCAGCCGGGGCAGATGCTGGAGGCACGACATCAGACGTAGTGCCTCTCTGTGGAACATGCATATTGTCTCCGGCACCCCACTATCATCATCATCTGAATCATCAGTGGGTAGGACAATTGGCTCCACATCGGAGTCACTATCCTCGTGACGCCATTGGCGTCTCCCTGGTGCCACATAACTTTCATCTGCTAAATGGCCAATCAGCCTCTTTGCCTGGGGCTTCACTTGCTTGCCCCGGTACACCACCATCCTACCCAAAGTAGTGTCATCCATAAGTTCCAAAGTCACTGCATCATGACTTTCCTTGGGGAGCAGAGGCAGCTTCTCACTGAATATCATCTGAAGAAACCTTGGATACATACAAAAACCTTCTTTCCCTTTTGCTTCAATGTTCTCTACCAAATAAGCAAAGATCATATTCGAGAAGCTGAAAGGGTGGTTCAGCACTAGAGCCACGAAGGCATTTTGTATCTGATCTGATAGGTCATCGAAACCACCCCCTCTGGAAGCAATGCACTTAAGAATCACATGTGCCAGATATTTGTATTGTGGGCACAGGTTGCTCTTATTTAGCACCCCCGAGTTAATGTCCCCCGCATACTTGATTCGGAGGAAACACCCTCTCACTGTCAAAGGATGTAACTTAGTGGGGTGAGTGGAGTCATCGTTACTCAAGGATTCTCTGGATGTCAGTAGCGGTAATGTCGATAGCTTGACCCATAATGGTGCTTCAGATGCTGTATGGCTCACGAGAGCGATCCACTGAGGCATTCTCCCAGAATGCCTGGTGTAGTGATTTGTAAGGCGTGCACGGTGTAGATATAGCCTTATGTATCTCTGAGCGTTTGAGGAAGGCTATAATCTCGGAGAACTTGGCCCCGTTCTGAGTTGTGTGGTCCAAATGGGCACATATGTTGTGCTTAGGATTAAGAGACCATCTATCAGCCATTTTTCCTGAAACACAAAACACATGATCATTAGTACATAATACATGAGAATTCAGTTCTAAGTGTAGTGTTTCACTTCCATTCTGATTCATTCATGCGGATGAATCATGCGACTGGAGTCATTCGGTTGTTCTTAAGTACGACTAAGTTCATTCGTTTGAATGAGACATGCGATTGAGTTCAATCTGCCGACTGAGTCTTCGATTGGTTCAGTTGGCCGACTGAACTCATTCGGGTGGTACATTCGGCCGAATGACCCAATCGCAAGGTTCAATTGTGCGATTGGAGTTCATTCGAACGACCAGTCACTTGCCCCACTATTCGATCGCATGTGGGTCGAATCTTGACCAATTTAAGTCATTTAATAGTGTTTAATGGTCCATTAGACTCGCCTACTTGTCACTAATAACCTATTAAACTTAATTTTAACATTTTGCTTAGTTTACGGAGGTGATTAGGTCATTTCACAGTTCGGTTCTTGATTCAATCGAGTGTCTCTTATGTAGGTTCTTTAATCTTCTGATTTTGGTAAGATTCAAGAATAATGTATGTGTAAAATCGTCACTCGAATGTAAGAAACTCAACAGCAATGTAAATCAGGATCTGTAGCAATTTTTGGCAGAGTAACGGGAAGAATGCGATTTGGATGCGATTTTGGTGTGATGAGGAACATGCGATCGACTGAGGCCCTTAAATACTGAACCTAAGTTCAATCGGCCGACTGGCCTCATTCGCTCAGTTCATTCGGGCGACTGAGTCTCAGTCGTACGATTGGCCTAGTCAAGCGCATTCAGTCGGCCGACTGAGTCTCAGTCGGTCGACTTCCTCATTCGGTCTCTTTCATTCGCATCTTCGGTTGACCGACTAAGCCTCAATCGGTCGACTGCTTCATTCTCCCCCTTCTATTCGGTCGAATGGATCATTCTCATGTCCATTCGGCTGATTGGGAGCCATTCGCATAGTTGGTCCATAACCATGATCCAATCGTGCGAATGGATCACACTTAGTGAGTTTACAGTCATTTTGAACATTTTACTTTTAAGACCCTTTTAACTTTTGACAATAACATTATAAGCTCTTAACCAATTCAGTCACCTCAGACGTGACTCTTTTAAAACACGTTGTCACCTCTGACGTGACTCTTTCAACTTTGGAAAACATGTGGCCATCTAAGACATGACCCTTTTAGGTGAGTTAATTCCATTCTGATTTTCCTGATGTAGTCCGACAGACACACACACTAAAAGATTAAACTTAAACTAAATACACAAACAAAATTGGTTTTTGGACTTTTTTTGAGAGATAAAACCCTAAGATGGAAATCTACGGGATTAACGTATAAACCAGATCAAATAGTGCGGAATCCTATTTCATTGGAGATCCAATCAGTGAGAACACACGAAGAATCAATCAAGAATTGAAACTAACGTTAGAAATCGATTGGGAATCGATCTAATGTGTTCTATGAACTTGGAAAACGAATTGGGAGGTTTCTGGATGGCTAGGGTACGTCTGGAATCGTAATTGATCGAGAGTCTACGTTTTTCACGACTTGAGTTGTATTTATAGGTTGGTATTACTCAATCGTGCGACTGAACCATTAGTATGGTTCAGTCGTGCGATTGAACCATGCGGTTGATTCATTCGTATGACTGAGTGTTCAGTCGTGTGACTAAGCCAATCTTATGTTACAATCGTATGACTGATCCAGTCTCCTGGTTCAGTCGTCCGACTGAGTCAATCGTGTGAAGTTATTCATGCGTATGGTTCATTCGCATGAGCCATTCGCATGAGAACTTCATTATGTTAAGTTTGAATGTATTAATCAATAAACATTATGTGTAATCATTCAAGCAATCACTAACCTAATTAACCAATTCAATGTCGACTCATTAATGAAACATTAAATATTTTAACTAACAAACAATCATATCATTTCATTAATCATACCAAACAAGATCTATTACATCACATATCATGATCTAGGGACATACATGTATCAACAATCATGATAAGCATCAAAGTAAAAGAATCCCAATGTGGATCAATGAAAATAAAATCTCATAACTTAAGTAACCTGGTCCTGTAAGTTGTGAAAAAGTTCTACCATACAATTCATAAGGATGGTTGATCCTTCCATGCATGGTGTGTGAGGTACATATTGAATATCTAAATCAATCTAAACATGATAAATGTCACTGGCATCAAAATATCAACCCGGTATGAGTTTAGGAGGACAATGATACCTTCAATCAATAATGTCATAAACATGTCAATCTTATCACAAAATATGCACTTGTGTAATGCAAGACTGATATGTTCCCAACAAAAAGATATACTTCTCTTCATCAATTAAAAAAAAATTAATTAAAAAAAATTAATTAAAAAAAAGCAACAAAATTATAAGTACATTCAAAAAGTTTTTTAATAGTTAAAGTTTCCATCCACAAATGGATCAAAACTTTAGGGGGATTACTTTAATGTTTTTGATCAAGTATATATAGATTTACAATTTCTTAAATTACTTTCCTATAATCAAAAGAAAGAGAAAAATGTTTGTGTCCATGCAGAAGTTATACCATAGTATCTCAGCTTATGCAGATGCAGATTCTTGGAAACCCCTCAAGCCCAAGATCAGTCAAACAATGGGAAACTTGTATCACTCCTCATATACAAGTCAATCCAAGCAAGAATTGGCAACTTCAACAGTCAACCATGTCACAAGACATACTTCATAAGCCATATCTTCATAACAAGTTCATCAAAATCAAGATTCATTAAATTTTGATTAATCCCAAAAGTTAATGCAGGTAAGTGTATTGGTTAATGAGGGTGACGGTAACCCAGACACATAACCAATGCAAGTAACAACTTATTTCAAAGTTAAACCTAATGCGGACAATGATTTTACTCTACCGCATTGGTGTGCATCAAGAATTCAGAAAAGTTGAAGTGTTTAAACCTATGGGGAACTAAAGTATTCTACCGCATTTGTTAATGCGGATGAAAATTTTACTAAGTGTTCAGCCGCATTTGTTAATGCGGATAAGGTTTACTCTCCCGCATTTCTTTAACTCTTCTGCATTTGATACAGTGTACAAATGCGGATGTACAAATACAAGTGTTTCACTTCCGCATTTGCTACAGTGTACAAATGCTGATTACTTTCAAAGTTTTGCATTTGCTACAATACACAAATGCAAATGCTCTCATCAAGTTTTGTTCTACCGCATTTGCTACAGTACACAAATGCGGATGAAAGGATGAATGTGAGCAGTCGGTCAAAAATGTGTTCTACCACATTTGCTACAGTACACAAATGCGGATGGCTAAAAATATCAACGTTTACACTTCCACATTTGCTACGGTAGTGACCGCATTTGAAATCAAAACTTGTAAAAATTTGTGAATTCTATTATATGACTATTTAAAGAAAACCAACAGAGTCATTTAATACTTTTCAAATTTGAGCGACTTCATAGTGAGACGAGCACCACCAAATACTGTTCATCATCATCTTCACCATTTAAACCTTGTTTCCCAATCGATTCAACAAAACCATGGGCATTGATTCTTAACCATAAGGATTATGAGAAAAGGTGAATAATCACAAATGTCGAACATTCATTTGTACGATGATGTTAGTGACCTAGGTTAAGGAATGTTCACACTAAATCAGAAAAAATATTCATTAACATGGTAGGATTTCGACTCATTCTTAAGTGTATCTTCAAGCTTCAAACATGTATTCAATGCTAAAGTGCACTTTTGAACCGTTGAAACTAAAATCAGAACAATTATGAAATCAAAAACTATGAATCTGATTAACCTATGTTAAAGATTAAGTAATGTTGGTGCTCATATTTACAAATAACAAAACAACATAATCATGAATCACAAAATTCGAATAGGTCAAAATCAGGTGTACTGTCTTATATGATTTTAATTTTGACCTATGAAAGTCAAAATGTGATGAACATTGGTTTAATTAATAAAGTGATTCTAATGCATATGTCTTGAATGCAGATTATATTGGCAAATCTCTCATGGAGCAAGCTCCATAATGTCAGTTGTTTTCTCAACCCTGATGTACGAGAAGCAGAAGAATTGAGAGACATGATCAGATTCATTTCTACTACAAGGGTAGCTTATCCCATGACACTAAGACCCACCATATTTGAAAGCTGTATCAGAAACTTTTGGGAGTGAGCTGAAGTTGTTGAGGATGATGGAATAAGATCACTGACGGGGAGAATTGACAGTGAGCATACACTGATTGTTACTGAAGAAAGTGTTAGAAGATGCTTGAGGTTTGGTGATGATGCTGAAGCACCATTGGAACTTGAAGTAGATACCATAACCTCTTTCTTTGCAGAAATTGGTTATGAAGGTGGATTTGCAGCTAAACAGATAGTCAAGGGTTTGGTAGATTAACAATGGAGATTTCTGATTCATTTGTATCAGCACTGTTTGTCCAAATGGAAAACAGGATGGAATGATATTCCCATCACAACATCATCAGCAATATGTGCTCTCTGCACCAACCAACCCTTCAACATGTCTGCCTATGTCTTCAATGGCATGACATCCAATGTCCAAGAAGGAAGGAGATATAAATTTCTGATGTACCCAATGTACCCAAGATTCCTCCAATGCCTAATCAATGAAGCATTCCCAAATGTGGTCATTCAAGGACCAGTACTTGATATTCCCTACTATGATGCAAAATCATACAAGTACATAAAGAAAAGGGATCCTAGGAACTTCTACAATGGAGCTCATTCACCACTTCTTCCTTGGATGATTCAACAGATTGAACTAGAACAGCTTGTTGCTCAACCATCTCCAGAACACTCACCTTAACCATCTCCACAACACTCACCTCAACCATCACTACATCATACTCCTACACAATTACCATCTCGATCGCCACAACCTATACCTCAGCCTTCAACTCAAAATATACCACCCCAATCACCACTTGGATCACCTTCCAAAGTGAAGTGAAAAGAATCCCAATGTGGATCATCATGATAAGGATCAAAGTAAAAGGATCCCAATGTGGATCATCATGATAAGGATCAAAGTAAAAGAATCCCAATGTGGATCAGTGAAAATAAGATCTCATAACTTAAGTAACCTGGTCCTGTAAGTTGTGAAAAAGTTCTACCATACAATTCATAAGGATGGTTGATCATTCCATGCATGGTGTGTGAGGTACATATTGAATATCTAAATCAATCTAAACATGATAAATGTCACTGGCATCAAAATATCAACCCGGTATGAGTTTAAGAGGACAATGATACCTTCAATCAATAATGTCATAAACATGTCAATCTTATCACAAAATATGCACTTGTGTAATGCAAGACTGATATGATCCCAACAAAAAGATATACTTCTCTTCATCAATTAAAAAAAATTTAATTAAAAAAAATTTAAATAAAAAAAAGTTTAATTAAAAAAAAGCAACAAAATTATAAGTACATTCAAAAAGTTTTTTTAATACTTAAAGTTTCATCCACAAATGGATCAAAACTTTAGGGGGAGTACTTTAAATTTTTTGATCAAGTATATATAGATTTTCAATTTCTTAAATTACTTTCCTATAATCAAAACAAAGAGAAAAATGTTTGTGTCCATGCAGAAGTTATACCATAGTATCTCAGCTTATGCAGATGTAGATTCTTGGAAACCCCTCAAGCCCAAGATTAGTCAAACAATAGGAAACTTGTATCACTCCTGATATACAAGTCAATCCAAGCAAGAATTGACAACTTCAACAGTCAACCATGTCACAAGACATATTTCATAAGCCATATCTTCATAACAAGTTCATCAAATTCAAGATTCATTAAATATTGATTAATCCCAAAAGTTAATGCACGTAAGTGCATTGGTTAATGAGGGTGAAGGTAACCCAGACACATGACCAATGCAAGTAACAACTTATTTCAAAGTTAAACCTAATGCGGACAATGATTTTACTCTACCGCATTGGTGTGCATCAAGAATTCAAAAAATTTGAAGTGTTTAAACCTATGCGGAACTAAAGTATTCTACCGCATTTGTTAATGCGGATGAAAATTTTACTAAGTGTTCAGCCGCATTTGTTAATGCGGATAAGGTTTACTCTCCCGCATTTGTTTAACTCTTCCGCATTTGATACAGTGTACAAATGCGGATGTACAAATACAAGTGTTTCATTTCCGCATTTGCTACAGTGTACAAATGCTGATTACTTTCAAAGTTTCGCATTTGCTACAGTACACAAATGCGGATGCTCTCATCAAGTTTTGTTCTACCACATTTGCTACAGTACACAAATGCGGATGAAAGGATGAATGCGAACAGTCGGTCAAAAATGTGTTCTACCGCATTTGCTACAGTACACAAATGCGGATGACTAAAAATATCAACATTTACACTTCCGCATTTGCTACAGTAGTGACCGAATTTGAAATCAAAACTTGTAAAAATTTGTGAATTCTATTATATGACTATTTAAAGAAAAGCAACAGAGTCATTTAATACTTTTCAAATTTGAGCGACTTCATAGTGAGACGAGCGCCACCAAATACTGTTCATCATCATCTTCACCATTTAAACCTAGTTTCCCAATCGATTCAACAAAACCGTGGGCATTGATTCTTAACCAAAAGGATTCTGAGAAAAGGTGACTAATCACAAATGTCGAACATTCATTTGTACGATGATGTGAGTGACCTAGGTTAAGGAATGTTCACACTAAATCAGAAAAAATATTCATTAACATGGAAGGATTTCGACTCATTCTTAAGTGTATCTTCAAGCTTCAAACATGTATTCAATGCTAAAGTGCACTTTTGAACCATTGAAACTAAAATCAGAACAATTATGAAATCAAAAACTATGAATCTGATTAACCTATGTTAAAGATTAAGTAATGTTGGTGCTCATATTTAAAAATAACAAAACAACATAATCATGAATCACAAAATTCGAATAGGTCAAAATCAGGTGTACTGTTTGTTTTATATGATTTTAATTTTGACCAATGAAAGTCAAAATGTGATCAACATTGGTTTAATTAATAAAGTGATTCTAATGCATATGTCTTGAATGCAGATTATAATGGCAAATCTCTCATGGAGCAAGCTCCATAATGTCAGTTTTTTTCTCAACCCTTATGTACCAGAAGCAGAAGAATTGAGAGACATGATCAGATTTATTTCTACTACAAGGGTAGCTTATGCCATGACAGTAAGACCCACCATATTTGAAAGCTGCATCAGAAAATTTTGGGAGTCAGCTGAAGTTGTTAAGGATGATGGAATAAGATCACTCACGAGGAGAATTGATAGTGAGCATACACTGATTGTTACTGAAGAAAGTGTTAGAAGATGCTTGAGGTTTGGTGATTAAGCTGAAGCACCATTGGAACTTAAAGAAGATACCATAACCTCTTTCTTTGCAGAAATTGGTTATGAAGGTAGATTTGAAGCTAAACAGATAGTCAAGGGTTTGGTAGATTTACAATGGAGATTTCTGATTCATTTGTATCAGCACTGTTTGTCCAAAAGGAAAACAGGATGGAATGATATTCCCATCACAACATCATCAGCAATATGTGCTCTCTGCACCAACCAACCCTTCAACATGTCTGCCTATGTCTTCAATGGCATGACATCCAATGTCCAAGAATGAAGGAGATATAAATTTCTGATGTACCCAAGATTCCTCCAATGCCTAATCAATGAAGCATTCCCAAATGTGGTCATTCAAGGACCAGTACTTGATATTCCCCACTATGATGCAGAATCATACAAGTACATAAAGAAAAGGGATCCTAGGAACTTCTACAGTGGAGCTCATTCACCACTTCTTCCTTGGATGATTCAACAGCACTAGAACCAGCAGAATCTTCACAACCCAATCCACCCTCTCATCCTTGAAGTACATAGGCTGTATAATCCTTAGGGGGGGTATTGTTGGACCCTGAAAGGATCATACATGCCAATTCAAGTGGTGGATGGTTGCTCTGCTGGAATCCCTCATGTCCAAGAACAAATGCGGATCAAGACAAGTATCTGTTGAATAAGAAGAAAAATACAAGTGTTGGTCATCCGCATTTGTCAATGCGAAGGACAAGTTAATAAATACGGATATACATTTGTTCATCCGCATTGACCAATGCGGATTACCAAAGAAATGCGGACAAGTGTTTTGTTCATTCGCATTTACCAATGTGGATGACCAAACTTCAATGCAGTTGAAGAAATGCTGATGAAGTCAACTCATCCGCATTTGTCAATGCGGATGATCAACAGCCAATGCTGATGAAGATTTAGACTAGCTTTAGTAAGGGTAGTTTAGTCTTTTGTAATGGCAACGTGTCTGCCTATAAATAGAATAGTATACCTCATACATGGGGTAACTTTGGTCTGTAATTTGATTTGATTCTTAGTTCCTAGAATGTTCTGTTTGCATTGAATGTTCTTGTAATCAATCAATCAAAGTATTCAATATATACAAACATATTTATGAGTATCATGTGTATTCAATGTTCATTGATTGTCTGATTCCGCCTCTCAATCTTTGACTCAATCACTATATTCGGTCCTTATTGATTCACATCAACTGAGATTATCATTCTCAAATCTTTTCCAGTCAGCTTCCATTCTCGCCACAGGTGCAAATACTTCATTGTAATCAATCCCCTCGACTTGTCGAAATCCTTGAACTACAAGTCGAGCCTTATTCCTGATGATGACACCTTGGTCATGTTTCTTACATTTCAAGACCCACTTGGTGCCAATGACCTTAGCACCTTTAGGTCTATCTACTAGTGTCCATACACCTAACTTCTTGAACTGAAGAAGTTCTTCTTGCATGGCACTCACCCATGCCTCATCATTTAGGGCTTCACTAACGTATTTTTGCTCAAACTGAGACACAAAACAATGATAAGCATCGTGGTGAAGGTACCCTTTCTCCATTACCGAGGAATAATCAGCTGAATACAGCTAATTTCTTATCAAAACTCCTGATCTTACATCCCCAATAACATTATGAAGAGGATGATAGACATTTTGGTGTGATCCAGGAGTGGTGGGAACAACTACCTCAAAATCAAGATTATGAACATTTGGTTTAGTATCTGAGGCAGTAGGAGTGTGAGGTCTTGAAGACTCAGAGGCATCAATGTCAGATTCTTGTGGACTTGCAGTAGGAGGAACCTGTCGCTCCTTAGTGTCCTGATCATTCTCCACGGCTTCATGGTCAGAGGAAGAGTCAATTACCTCAAGTGCTCCCCCTGAGTTGGTTGGTGATTCACCTTGTCAGCCAGATGATGTAGATTCATATGATGGTGTGTTTAGAACATCATACACCATTTTGGCTGCTAACTCATCATCAGATGTGGAGAGATGGATGTTGAAAGACTTGAAGAATCCATCATAGTCGAAAAACAAAGCAGGTCCTTTTCCAACAGGAGGGGTGGTGTATCTCTGAACATCGATGTTACACCACACCTCTACTTGACATGTTGAGTTGTTGTAAACTCTTTTATTCGGTTTATTGTATCCTAGAAAGATACCCTCTTCAGCCTTCTTGTTGAACTTCCTATCCTGAGTTTTCTTCAGCAACGTGCATGGTGCTCCAAACGGTTTGAGATACTCCAGATTTAGTTTACTCGTTGAAGTAACTTGTAACACATCTTGCCATGACATTTTACTACCAGAACCCGATTTAACGTGTAACACGCATTGGCTACTGCCTTATTCCAAAATTGGATAGGCAGTTTCGAGTCTGCTAGCATTATGCATGCGGTCTCTATTAAGATGTGATTCTTTCTCTCAGCATCCCTATTCATCTGAGGAGTGTAGGCGGAAGTGAACCGGTGCACAATTCCCTTTCTTTGCAGAAAGCCTCCATCCATTAGTTCTGGAACTCGGTTCCGTTGTCTGAGCGTACTTGTCTTACATTGAGCTTGTAGAGAGACTCCAGTGTAGTTATCAATTCTTTGAATGACTTAAATGTTTCTGATTTTGATTTCAGAAACATCACCCAAGAGAATTTTGAGTAGTCATCTGTAACTATATAGCAGTATAAGTCGCCTGTGATGCTTCTTGTACTGACTGTACCAAATAGATCCATGTGAAGAAGCTGAAGAGGCAGTTCAATAGAATTAACATTTTTGCCTTATGAGACTTCTTTGTCTCTTTGCCTTTCTTGTAGGCGACACAAAAATCCGGGAGTTGGAAGTTCTTGACATTGACTCCATGCACTAGATCATTCTGGATCACGTGGTTCATCTTCCTTGGATTGATGTGCCCCATTCTCCTATGCCAGGAGATAGAATCCTTCTCAGTAGCTTTCGACAAGAAGCAGTAAACTTGAAGATCAATTGTGGAGGCCTCCGATAAATCAAAAACATAAAGGTCATTATATCTTGAGCCTGACATTAATACTAGTTCCTCCGGAATCACATAGTCCTTTTTCAGGACATAGCACTTCTTATTATCAAAAACTACCTTAAATCCTTTGTCACATATTTGGGAAAGATAAAATAGATTATTCTGAAGTTGTTGAACATAGTTTACCTTGTCAAACTTAAGTTTTTGTTTCCCTACTTCCCGTTGAGCTGTGATGTACCTCCTTTGTTTCCAGCAAAAGAAACATGACCTCCTTATATTTGTTTGATGTTAGATAGGAGTGCCTAGTTTCCAGTCATGTGCCTTGATGCTCTGCTATCTACAATCCAAGTGTTTGTTTCAGGACTATAGCGAACACCCTGCACATTCAATTGCAAACATTACTTAAGGTGAGGGACCCGAGCCTTAACCGGCTTGGGTGTCCTAGAGGCATCACACATCATAAATTCAACCCATTGTCCATTAGAGGGTGAGGGAAGATCATTTTTCTTATTGTTCTCACTTCTAGACATAGACTTTTCTTTCCATAAGCCAGCTTTGTGTAAGGCTTGTTTGTGAAAAACAGACGACTGGCTGATAGGTTGAACTTTAGGTTAACTAACTCTTTTTGGTGGAGTCATGGAGCTTGTTTTGGAAGAGCTTGCCTTAGTATCATAAGTTTCAATCATTTTCTTTGGTGTCTAATAATAAAGGCAATAAGTCACTATGTGCCCATATTTTCCACAGTTGTAGCATGATCTACTTTCAACTTGACGATTTAACTGTTTCTGTGGAGAGGAATGTGACACACGAGTGACTTTATTCTGTTTGGGTTTTGACACTTCTTGTTTAGATGTCTTATCTTGTTTAACAAAATTAATTGTTTGGACATTGTTAACATCTTTTCCCTTTTGTTTAATTGGACTTAAACATGAAGAACGTGATTAGTTAATTTGTTTGGTATTTCTTGGTTACGAATTAGACTTTGTTGAACCTGACTTTATTTTAGCTTTTTCAAATTATTCGTCCAGAATAACACAACGGAATTTACCTTTTGATTTTGAAGTGGCATCCTTTTGTTTAGTGGCAGATTCATTTTGTTTACATGTGGAATCTGGATCACTTACAAGAGGAGTGGACACCACATGATCCTTGATTGGGTTATTATTTATCGGTTTACTTTTTTCATTCATCAAGGTCTCATGTGGTTGGTGAACCACTTTATATCCCAAACCCCCCCCCCATTGTTGCGCTCTCTCACTAATTGTTGGACAATATGAGAAGAACTTGTCCAACTATGCAATTTTTGTTTTAATGAGTTTACTTCTACTTCCAAAACTGCCTATTGTTTCTTAGTGTCTTCTAGGGAGTTAGATAGAACTTAATGTCATTATCTTGGTTAAAGGCTACAAATTTAGTTTCCCTAAGCTATTTATTCAACAGTTTTATATTTTCTTTATAGCTGTGATTTTGTTTTAAGACTCTATAGGCTTCAGTGCATAGTTGTAAGTCCTTTACTAAGTTATCATTATGGTCTAATAGCCTAGCAAATTTCATATCAATGCTTTCCCTAAATTTATTACATTCAAAACAAGCATGATTATTGTAAAGTTATGTAGTGGTACATACCTAAGAGGGTGAGGTTGAATTAGCCATGAAACTAGCAATGTTGGACTTGTTGAACTTGTCCGTTCTTCAGGTAGGTGATCAACTACTATTGCACATTCTTTAACATTTGACATCACGAGCTCCACTACAATATCACCTTCACTTGCTGAGTTGTCATCTAGATCCTCGAAACTAGCAATGTTGGATTCTCTCGGAGACACAAACCGAAAGCTCCAATCTTGTCCTTCGTCATCATGAGCTGTTAAGGCTTTAGGATCCTTGCTCGACGAAGTAGGATTGCTTGTGGGCTTATCTTGACGAGTGAAAGATGAGATTGGATTCTCATTTCCCGTCTTCTTGGGCTTCACACATTCACGTTTGAAGTGCCCCTTTTCCCCACAATTGAAGCAGATAACTTTTGTCTTGTCAAAGCCAAAAGTTGTGTCCTTAGTGGCAATCAGATTCTGTCCGGTCTTCTTGACAAACTTCTTTGCTCTCCAAACAGCACTTGCTAAGGCCCACAGGATGTCCATCCTTTCTAACTCAGTCTCGTCTACCTGCTAGTAGTCCTCGTCTGCCAGATGACAGTTCCTAATTTTTCGAGCAACTAGTCCATCATAGGAGTGGACAACCGCTGCTAAGAGATCCATGTGCTCCTTTGCTACCTCTATTGTCACATTCCCGAGATTCTCGGTCAGTATTGTAGCATTTGCTTCACGTGCTATGTATTGGGTACCATACGACCCTGACGTGTCAGATCCTGAAGTAGTAGCTTGTGATTGACCAGCTGAACTCGACACAAACGTCGTTTGAAGTGGTGCTCCAAACATTTTGGCTTGTGGGGTTGAGTTGTACAATGCCAGATTCTGATCATATATGATGACTTCTAGGCCCATTACTTCATCTTCAACTCTTCCGCCCGCAGTTTCAGAATAAAGTCGTTGATGTCTAACTTCGCGAGCATATCATTCTGTTTGAGGTTGGAAACAAACGAACTCCACTTCTTGGGCAAACCATCTGCAAAGTTTGAAACTTTGTCTTCCATAGACGTAGTAACTCCATCAGTATGTAGCTCACTCATCAGATGGTAGACACGATCAATTACATCGTCCAAGCTCTCCTTTCTCATTGACGAGAAGTTGTCAAAATCATTCACCGCTTTAGTCTTCATTGCTTTCAACGATGCATTTCCCTCATACCTCTTTTCCAATGCATCTTATAGCTTTTTAGCTTGCTTGTTCTCAGAAAATTGATGGAAGATATCCTTGAGAATTGACTGAGTCAGCAACGCATATACTTTCTTCTCTGCATTGTATTTTATTTGTGTGACAGTCATACCGCTTAAGGTGAGTTTGACTCCATCTGCACCTATCGACGTGCTATATCCTGTCTCTATCGACTCCTAGAAATTAGGATCTACTCCGTTTAATTAAATCTCAAACCTTTGCTTCCATTATGGATAATCATCTAACGTTATTAGCTTAGGGGGCTTGTTAGGATTTCCCATTTCATTTTCTAGAAGCAATAAGTTTTGAATCCTAGAATCCCTTCCTGTGGTGAACGTTGAATATTGATCCTCCATTGCAATCAAATTTAAGCTTTGGAACAAATAGTTTAACTTGTGTGAATGAAGGTATGCGATTGAACACTTCATGCGATTGAACAATGCGGTTGACTCAGGCATGCGAATGAGCAAATGCGGATGGCTCAATCGTGCGAATGGACAGGTGCGGATGAACAATGCGAATAGGCAATTTGGTTGTACGAATGGATGTACGAATGAGTCCAATCATGCGTATGAGGTATGCGTATGAATTCAGTGGTGAGATTGAGTCAATCGTGCAACTGAAGCTGCTGAAACTTGAAAATTCATAGGTTTAAGGTATTTTGATGCTAAAACATGAATTTTTCAAGAACCCTGAATGCCATATGCCGGAAAAAAGTTAACTTTATGATCTGAAGACGTCCAAAACAACATTTGACCCAAAAGATTGTGTTTTTTGTGTGAAAAACACAGTTTTTATATCAAAATTGATTGAATCACTGTTAAGTGCTCTAAAAGATTAACATGTTGTCTTTATTTGTCTTTTGATATTTTGTAATAGTATAGGGACTATTTCTATAATTTGTTAGTTCCTTTACTTTTGTTTTCAGTATAAATAGCTTAGTTTTGCATGTTTGTAGTAATGAATACACAAGTTATTCGAATCTGCTTTGCATACGTGTAATTGTCTTAGCTTGATATGAATGAAAACTGAATTTTATTGATATCTTGTTTTGATTTGATTACTTTGTGTGAAATTCATTGAATTGTGTTACAAATCATCACAGATTTATTCATTTGATCCTATCAAATGGTATCAAAGCTATTGGTAAGCTGTTAGTGATTGATTTTCATTTTAAGTTCATCGAACTTGAAAACCTAAAAATCTCACTGAATCTGTGATTGAGATACAATTCAATTGAAAATGTGTGAATTTCAGTCGTGTTTCATCATTAGAAACATGATTTGAATCACAATTAGCATATCAATTCATCAAATTCAAGTAAACTATTGTATTTGTTAGTCGAAAATAGCTTGAAGTTTCGAACTGAAATTTCAAAAATTGATTGATTTGTTGTTGAAATTGAAGAAATTGATATTAAGAAGAATGTTTGTCGGCATAAAACTCATCTAATTGAAAAGTTTCAATCTAATTCATCAACATTTGAAGAATTAAGAAGATTTGAGTTTGTTACATTCATTTGAAGATGATGAATGTGTCGCATGAGCTGAGATTGACTGAATTTGTCTAAGTGTTAGACGCATTAACACTGTGTAGACGTTTTTAGTCAGTCGTTTGAGTACTGTTGAAGAGAATCCCAGACGTATCACCTGTGTTAAGTTGATAACTTTTCAGACGCTTGACAACTGTTTAGGTGTTTGATAACTATTGAGGCGTTTGACAACTGTTTAGGCGTTTGACAACTATTTAGGCGTTTGACAACTGTTTAGGCACTTGAAACCTTCGAGACGCATTAATACTTAGACATTTTGAAAATTTTTCTAAGGCATTCCCTTAGATGTTTCTCAACTTAGACGCATCAACTGTTGAGACGTTTGAATACTGTTCAGACATTTTAACCTTGATACTTAGATTTTTTTTAAAAAAAATTATAAGAATGGTAAAATCAGAAGATTCTGAAAACAGAGTTCCAAAGCTTAAAAATAGAGCTGGTTTCAAAAATTGATCTCTTAGACTGAAACATCATTTTAATTCTATTGACACTGATCTCTGGAAATCTATAGAAAAAGGACCATACATTCCTATAATAACTGATGGACCAGACAGAGGATTTGTGTATACTAAAGATTCTCCAGAACCTTATCCAGAAGATGATCTTCAAGGAGATGATCTGAAAAGAGTTAAGAATGATATTAAAGCCTATTCATTAATGTGTAAAGGACTACCTTTGGAAGTTCTTACAAGGCTAGATGCATATTAAACTGGATATACACTATATAAAGCATTGAAGATCATTTGTGAAGGAGGTGAAGAGATTCAAAATTTAAAGAAACAAAAGCTGAAAAGACAATTAGAATTGTTTCAACATTTGTCTGGAGAGACAATAAATCAAATGATGAACAGATTTGTTCAACTCATAACTGAGATATCAACAGCTGGTATCAAACCTGATCTTGAAGATTTAAATCTCAGACTACTCAATGCTTTACCATCATCATGGAAACAAACTGTAACTTTACTAAAGCATACTGAGAAGTTTCCAATGGATCTAGATCTTCTTATTGCAAAAGTAGAATCAGTGGAGATTGATGAAAGCTCAAGGAACAATGATAGAGCAACATCAATGTCTCAATATCAGTTTGTTCCTTCTCTTGCAACCACCATAGAAAATGCATTCATGGCAAAGAGTGAGAAAAGTCCAGAAGAAGAAGGAGATCTGTTTGTAGGAGCAGGATTTTTCACTGACTCATCATTTAGCAGTGCACCTGCATATACAACACAATCTCATTCTCAATCTCCTCCTAAAACATAGTCACAATCATCAAATATTCAGACAGAGACTTCTTTGTCATCTAACTCTGCTAAATCTAGCAAAGTTAAAGATGTGATTAACATCCTATTAGAGGATGAAGAGTCCAAAACTGCATTTACTACTTTTATGGCCAGCTTTCAAGCATATCAAGGTAGCCATTTAACTCAACTAGATTTTGTTTTACAGGATTTATTTGAGATGGATCCTGAAGATGTTGAAAAGATGGACCTGAACTGGCAGATGGTGATGATTGCCTACAGGACTCAAAAACATTCTTATCTCAACAAGAAATACAAGCCTAGTGCAAACAAGACTATTGGATTTGACACGTCAAAATCCAGATGTTTCAACTGCAATAGTTATGGACACTTCTCAAGAGAATGTAAAGCTCCAAGGAATAATGGAGAAAGTGCTCATTCAAGCTCGAATAATCAAAGGTTTCAACAAGCTCAGAAGACTTTTCAAAAGCCATATCAAAGTCTTCACATGCCAAAGATTAAAGATGAAACCAAACCATCTGATGAAACAAAGAAAGCACTAGTAGTCAACATAAAAGATGGATATGATTGGAGTGCATATGCAGATCAATTTACAAATGAATTAACATCAAGTTTATCTCTTATTGCAGAAATTCAAGAGGAAGATTGGTCAGAAAATGATGACCCAAATGGGGAAAGTGATGAAGAGGAAGATAACTATGATTGGAGTGACAAGTTTGATCCTAAAGAGGATACAGAGGAAGTAGCTCTAATGGTTCAGTATGATCAACGAAAGGTACGCCAAAAAAGACCAGTCAATACATGGTATGTGGATAGTGGGTGTAGTCAGCACATGACAGGCAATACTGCCTTGTTACAAGATTTTAAGTCAAAAGATGGAACTCATGTCGCCTTTGGTGGTGATGCTGGAGGAAAAATAACTGGAGAAGGAACAATATCCAATGAGATAATAAGCTTTGATAAAGTCAAATTTTGTTCAGAGTTGAACTTTAATCTTTTAAGCGTATCTCAAATTTGTGACAAATCTTATTCTGTTTTGTTTAATAATTCATTCTGTTATGTTTTGAAGCTAGGTTTCAAGATAAGTAAAGATTGGGTTATTGTTACAGCTGAGAGAGATAGAGATGTATACAAATTGGATATGTGTCAAATTGATCCTTCAACTGAAACAACATGCCTAATTGCAAAGGCATCAAATAATGAAAGCCAGCTTTGGCATAGACGTCTCAGTCATTCAAATTACAAGAATATGAACAAACTTGTAGCAGGAAATCATGTCATTGGACTTCCATCCAAGAAGTTTGCAACTAATGATCACTGTTCAGCATGTTTGAACGGAAAGCAACACAGAGTGTCTTATAAGTCCAAGCCTATAAACTCAACATCCAAACCTCTTCAGATGTTACATATGGACCATTTTGGACCAACAAATGTCAAGAGTATTGGACGAAAATCATATTGTTTAGTTATCATTGATGACTTTAGAAGATTTTCATGGGTTTTCTTTCTATATGCCAAATCTGAAACAGCTGAATTATTAAAAGAATTTATCATTAAAGATGAAAATCAATTAGACAACAAAGTGAAAATAATAAGAAGTGATAATGGAACAAAATACAAAAATGCTAACATTGAAATGTTTTGTGCACAGAAAGGGATAGCTCATCAGTTTAATGCTCCCAGAACTTCTCAACAAAATGAAGTAGCTGAAAGGAAGAATAGAACACTGATTGAAGCTGCTCGTTCTATGTTAGCTGATGCAAAAATTCCTATCACTTTTTGGGATGAAGCAATATCAACTGCGTGTTTTGTTCAGAATTGAATCTTAATTGTAAAAGATAAACTGAAAACTCCATATGAGTTAATGTTTGTTAGAAAACCAAATATAAACTTTTTAAAATCATTTGGTTGTCCTGTTATGATTCTTAATTCAAGTGATCACTTAGGAAAATTTGATGCAAAATCTGATAATGGATTTTTCGTTGGATATTCATCAGTTTCAAAATCCTATCGAGTCTACAACTCTAGGACAAATGTAATCATTGAAACATTCAACGTTAAATTTATGGAGAATTCTTTTCCATCAGTTTCAAATGGTCCTGCACGGTTATTTGATCTAGATTCATTATCAAACCCTTTTCAATCTAATTTGTTTGATCAATCAAATTGTTTTAATTCTACAGATAAGAAGAACTCAAGAGGAGATCTTGGATCTTTCAGTGAAGATTCAGATTCTGATGACCCAGATGATTCAAGCTCAGACTACCCATTTTTATCATTTTTCAAGGATTTAACAATTCAAAACCATGAAAATACAGTTTCAGATCATTCAGAGTCAATTAATCAGGAAGAATCACAAAATATTCCTAATGATAGTAATGAGTTTGTGATACATGAGTTTGGAACATCATCCATTTCAGGTGATGTAGTTGATACAGGTAACTTTGATTACTTTGTCAACTCACCTACTCAAGTTCCAAACTTCAATCCACATTCTTCTACGTTAATACATGAGTTTTCCAACTTGAATCAAACAAATTTGGTTGTTAACGCTCAATGTGATGAGATCACTACATCTCGTATTCACAAGAATCATCCAATTTCTCAGATTATTGGTTCATTGAATTAGAGAACAACAAGGAGTAAAGTTGAACAAGCAAATGCATGCTTATACTCTTGTTTTCTTTCTCAAATTGTTCCTAAAAATGTTACCGAAGCATTAAAGGACAATGATTGGATAGAGCCATGCAAGAAGAATTACTTCAATTCTGCAAACAAGAAGTGTGGAATTTGGTGGATCTACCTGAAGGAGAAAATGTAATTAGCACGAAATGGTTATTTAGAAATAAGACTAATGATCGTTGTGTTGTAATAAGGAACAAAGCAAGACTTGTTGCACAAGGATACACACAGGAAGAAGATATAGATTATGATGAAGTGTTTGCACCAGTTGGAAGACTTGAATCTATTCGAGTTTTTCTGGCTTATGCTTCATTCATGAAATTTAAGGTGTATCAAATGGATGTAAAGGGTGCATTTTTATATGGTCCAATTACTGATGATGTATTTGTGAAGCAACCTCCAGGCTTTGAGGATGCACAATTTCCACATCGAGTATATAAACTGAGTAAAGCTTTATGTGGACTTCATCAAGCCCCTAGAATTTGGTATGAGACGTTATCACAACACTTAATCCAACATGGATACACATAAGGGAAAATTGATCCTACTTTATTCATAAAGAAGGACAATAATGATCTTTTATGTGTACAAGTGTATGTTGATGATATCATATTGGTTCTACATGTCCAAAATTATGCAATGAATTTGAAGAAATAATGAAATCTCGATTTCAATGAGTTCTATGGGAGAGATTAACTTCTTTCTTGGACTTCAAGTCAAGCAAACTGCAGATGGAATTTTCATGAATCAAGAAAAGTTTGTTGACAAGCTCTTAAAGAAATTTAAGTTGCAAGACTGTCAGTCCATACAAACTCCAGCAGATGTTAACACCAAGATTGAACTTGATCCAAAAGGAAAATCTATTAACCAAACGTTATACAGATCAATGATTGGTTCTTTGATGTATCTTACTGCATCTAGACCAGACATTATGTATGTTGTTTGTGTATGTGCCAGGTATCAATCAGACCCGAAAGAATCCCACTTAATTGCTGTCAAAAGAATATTCAGGTATCTCAAAGGTAAACCAGCCTTAGGGCTTTGGTATCCTTACGAGGGTAACTTTGAACTATATGGATACACTAATAGTGATTAGTCTCATGGCAATGCAAGAAACAAACAAATGTCTCTGTTAAGCTGAGTACATTGCTGCATGAGCAGGATGTTCTCAAATTCTTTGGTTGCAAAATCAATTACTAGATTATGGATTCAACTTTCTTAAAACACCAATCTATATTGATAACACAACTGCTATATTCATAACAGCTAATCCTGTTCAACACTGAAAAACAAAACATATCGAAATTCGATATCATTTTCTTAGAGATAACTCTGAAAAAGGATTAATCATATTGATTCAAATTGCAACAGAAAAACAATTGGCAGATCTATTTACAAAAGCCTTCCTACCAGGACGGTTTGAGTACTTAGTAGAATCAGTTGGTCTTATAAATCATATATGATCTCCCTAAATCAAAAGATCATAAAGACTGATACTCTCATTGTGAATTGCCTGTTATATTTTTGTGTGTGTGTGATTTTATGTTTTTGATAGAAAAATCAAATACAAAAATATATATCAAAAATACAAAAATATTTTTTTGGAAAGGATTATGTTTTGCAATATGTGAAAAATGATAGTACATTAGTGAGATCAGTTGCATACTTCACTCATTCATAAAGTCTAGACATGATCAGATATTATGTGTAGCTAATATATGACTATTATGCTAAAAAGTAAATTCATGTGATCAAACTAAACATACATGCTTGTGTGTATTCATCTGAGTACTTTTGAGTAGCTTTAGCTTATCAGAATGAATGTTTGTTAAGATACATCTCTCACACCTATTGAAACTATGTGAAATCATGAGATCTGTTACAAAGCATCATTTCACTTCTGTGTTATGAGTCATCATAGACCTGAAGTACTAAGATATCCTCTGTCGTAAGTCATTACAGACCTGGATTCTCTTTGTGATGCAAAAAGATGCCAATGTGCACAGCCTATTCAAAAGAATAGTCAGAGCTGATCAAATGGTTATCCATGATCATCCTCTATTAACTATGTAACATGAACTCTGGTGATATCTATGTTTTAGGTAATAAGTTGAGCAGGTGTTTCTCTCTTACATTTCATAATGATAGTTAAATTCTTTTAGTCTCTGTATGTTTTACATCATGTCATATCTAAATCAACACTAATCAATCTAAGAATTGAAAAGTAAGTGAGTTGATAGTTGTGTCAAAAACACTCATTGTCTGTCCTTAGATCTTGTATCCGCTTTGCTGTGATATCACTGACCTCGAACATACTTGATCAGGATTTATTCATTGTCTATGACTATCCACATTCATTTTATTTTAATGTGCTGATCTTCATTAATATGATCTCTCTGCAGACATTTATTCTTTGTTTAAATATTAAATTTTAATTCTATTTTCATTTTTTTATGCATGTCTTTGTGTGTGAAGGCAATGTCTCAATGTGATGTGTGATCTTATTCTCTTTCATAAGAAACTTATAAGTTTTTCAAACTTAAAAGTTTAGGGGGAGTAATAAATGACAGGGTTGTTCTCAGAAAATATTCAATAATCATACTCAAAATTTGAAATGTTGAATTGAAAGGATGATGCTTTGTGTTCAAAGTATTTGTGTAAACAAAAATGATTTTTAAGTTGACAATTAGATGATATTTGATGTTATAATGAGACTAAAATGAAGGGTCAAAAGAAATTTAAAAAGAAATTAAAAAGAAATACAAAATAAAAATAAAAAATAAAAATTTTATAAATTGAAAGTGCAAAATGCAAAAAGTTCAAAATTTGGGGATCTAAATGGTAAAAAATGTGAAAGTGAAGAAATTGGAAATCACAAGTGTTTGAAATTCATCTCATGCACCTAAACAGTACACATGCGTCTCAATAGGAGCATGATGAAATTTTTAGGATTATACAAGTGTTGGACGTTTTTCATGCGTCTAAAGAGTTGTAATACATCTATGAAAATTACAAGTGTTGGACGTTTGATTCATTCCCATGCGTCTAAAGAGTTGTGATACGTGTAAAAATTTCACGTATTGGCCGTTTTTTGTCTAAATAGTGTGTTAGACGTTTGTCATGTCTCATACGTCTAAATAGTTTCAAAATTTCAAGTGTTAGACGTTTTACAAAGTCCATGCGACTGAACAGTGCAAAAGCGCCTAAACAGTGCTTATGCGTCTGAACAGTTCTCATGCGTCTGACATAAAACGCACAACAGTGCTCATGCGTCTAACAAAATAAGTGAATTCTAGGTTTTCATACGCCCAAACAGGGACCATACGTCCAAACAGGGTTCATACGCCTAAAATTTCACTTATATATATTGAACACTTATGCGTATTTCTCATTCACTTTTCAAAATTCTCAGAACCAAAACCCTTGAACTACGTCTGTCAAGCATAAACACAACCTTATTTCATCTTAAATCAATCAAATCCTTTGAGTATACATTGCATTTGGATATATAAACGTAAGTTTGTGATTCAAATACATAAATTTTGGATTAAATCAGTGATTTGACAGAGACGGTTGAATGCTATTTGGGCGTTCGAACATATATAATCCTAGTTTAATCTATAAAATGAGAATCATATCAAATATTGATAATGGATTATTGATAAGAACTGATTTGTGAGTCTGTTGATGTATTATGTTTAATCTAAAATTGAAAAAGATCTGTTGATGATGAACTCAAACGATTTTCGTAGTTGAAGAAGAAGAAGATGAACAGACAGTCATTCTTTGAACAAAAATAATTAATAAAAAAAATTAGAATTAAATCAAAATTGAAATGTTAAATAATAAATTCAAAATGAATAAAGATTAATGTTTTACAATTTGAAAACTTAATTCAAAAGTAAAAATAAAAAGGTCAAATTAAAAAGTCAAAATCAAAAGTCATATGTAGAAATACATTTCATTAATCAATATTCAATGTTCTCATAATACTTTTGTTATGTTTTGCAGATGGCAGATTAAAATTTGAGCTAAAGTATAATGTAGCTGCATTTTTAGATGATGAAAATAGAGAAGCTACTAGATATGAAGATATTATCAGATTTTTACTCAGAACAAAATATGTTTATGTTATGTGTGCAAGGCCCATGATTAATGGAAGAATGATTAAAAATTTCTGGAGAACTACAAAAGTTGAAAGAGATGATCAAGGAAACAAAGTTTTAAGAGCCTTCATTACTTGAGAAAGAATGATTGAAGTTTCTGAAGAAGCAATTAGACAAGCTCTAAGACTGGGAGATAATGATCCTGAAGATTTATCTGAATATACATTTAATTAATGTAGAGAAGTTTTTCTACACATGGGTCATCCAGCTCATTTCCCGAAGAAACAGTTTTTCAGAACTCGTGTATTTAAACATTGGAAGGTTTTATGCTACATATTTCAACATTGCATGTCAAAAAGAAGTGCGGGTTGGGATTCATTCCCTGTTGACATGCATCTCCAATTGTAGCCTTATCTACTAACAGAAGATTCAATATGGCTAAGTGGATAATGAATGGATTTATTTTAATCTGGAAAGAGGAGTAAGGCATAAGTATCTCATGTACCCAGATTTCTTCAACTTCTCATTAATGATGCAAATCCAGATTTGTATGCTACTGAAGTTATTGGTGATAGAATTTAGTTACAGCACATGTCAGAGAGTGTGTACAAAAGACTGACAATGATAACGGGTGCTCAAAACATTCCAGTTTTTGATTATATCATAAATGTATCTATGGATGAAGTTGATATTACTCAGCCACACTTTCATCTAACTGAAGAAGAACCAATAGATCCAAATGATCTGATTGAAGATGTAGAAGTTGATGAAGAAAGTGATGAGGATATGTCTGAAGGTTCATCAAGGGAAGAATGTGATGATGATGATGATGAAAATGATAATGTCACTCAAGTAATTCAAGAAGGAAATGATGACGGGAATGTTGGGAATACTAAGAATGAGACACAGGCTATGATTGAAGAAAATGTTGAGGAAGCTGTAAGAGAAAGGAATTCTCAAAATCAAACATCTGATTCTGATTTTATCAATGATATTTCATTCAATCCAGTATTTGAAATTGATGAAAATGAAGGAGCAGAAGAAATTCATGTTAGTATGTCACACAATGTGTTTATACAAACAAAGGAAATAGTTGAAGTTGATGTGATTAAAAATTGAAAGAAGAAAATGTAAATAAAGAAAAGGATATTGAAAAGTTGAAAGTTGAAAATGAAAGAATGAAAGAGATAATCAATGCTTGTGAAAAAGAAATTCAAAAGCTCAAAGATGAAAATTTGAAGTTGTCCGAAGAAATTGTGTTCAAAAATGAAAATATTCTTAGTTTTGCTCAATATAAAGAAGATGTGATAAAGAACTTTGAAGTCATGATTAAAGATTATGATAGTCTTGCGGAGAAATTCAAGAAGCTATGTGAAGAAAATGAAAATCTTAAAGCTGAATTGATAAAGGAAAGAGAAGCTTAGAAAGCTATATCTCTAGTACATGTAATTAGTACTGAGGTGCAAATTGAAGAAAATCTGAACAAAGAAAAGGCTAACGGAAAGTAAATGAATTAGAAGAAGTTGATTGGACTGAATCTTCTTCTAAAAATCAAAGAACTGAAGATTGGTTGAAGAGCAAAATGTTCAAGAACAGATTGATGCTCTAGATGATATTGAAGAAGTATATAATGATGATTGGTATGATGAAGTTCTTGAGAATGAAGACATTGATGAAGCTGAATTTTTGTCACATTTCTCTTCACAAGAACATATACAAGAACAAGATGAAGTACCACAGGAGTTTGAAGAAAAATATAACTACCTTGTGAACATGAAATACAATAGAGTGTATTTGGATGGACTGATTGTTTCTCAAATTAATGATGAATACGAGAAATGCATCTATGCAGAGTCAGTTGCTTCAATAGATCCAAATGAGATAGTGGTTGAGCATGGTGAATGGATAAGAACAAAGGAGGTTATAAATGTAGAAAAACTATCTAGTTC
This sequence comes from Flaveria trinervia, assembly GCA_025506515.1. NCBI lineage: Eukaryota > Viridiplantae > Streptophyta > Magnoliopsida > Asterales > Asteraceae > Flaveria > Flaveria trinervia. The sequence goes on from CM046458.1 coordinate 22,304,460, forward strand.
TGAGCTGCACCATCCTGATCCTGATGATATGAGTATTCCTGCTCTTAGATCATGGTTGCAAGCTAGAAATTACCTGTGGAGGAAGCTGAAGAGATTACAATCTGTATCTCTGAGAAATCTTGTGAGAAGCTTTCAAGAAACTAAGAAACAAATGAAGAAGAGGATAGTGCTGGATACAGATAACCCTCAGTATCTTGAGATAACAAAAAGAACAAGAATGTTGAAGCCTCAGGAAATAAAACAAATGTCAAGACTTGATGATGCTCACACTCATACAAAAGAATTGATGGAAATGTTTGCTGATCCTGAAAGACAAACCTATAAAGCATCAACTGATCAAAGGAATATTCTCGATAGTTCAAGAACAACAGGAGATTTAGTAAGAAATATATTGCAGAAAGGACAATCAGTTGCTGAATTGTTGAATGCAATGATTGCTCCAGATTTTACAAATCAAGTAAAGATAATTGCATGGAAGTATGACGAAGTGTTTGATGCCTTCTTGATAAAGAGAGTAAATGTTGTATGTGACATTTATCATTTTTACTCTAGTATGATAAAACTTCCAGTGCAAGACTTAAAAGAGCTAAATAGACTACCTCTGATCAATCCTACTGATGCAAAACGTGGGAAGATGTTTGTAGAATTATTAAGACGTGGATTGGATAGATCAAGTAATTTCCTTAACACAAGATGCGATCAAGAAGACAAGGAGTATTTTGTTACTTTGAAGAAAAACAAGAAACTTAAGGGAGTTCAATCAGAAGAAGAACATTCGTTGATAGAATTTTGTGATAAATAATTCGAAAAAGTTACAACTCCAGGACTTAAAGTGATTGACGGTAATCAAAACTCAAAGCCAATTCTCACATGGTTTTACAACACTGAGACATTTGAGCTAAAGTTAGTCCGAAATCTAGAAAGATGGGATGAGGACATGATTACTTTATTTGGAGTTTTTGAGCTGAAATTGTTACATCCAAGTTATATCTCATTTTTGTCAGTACAAAAATTTGAGAAGGTTTCTCCTGAAGTGGCTGAGCAAGACAAGAAATATTTTATTTCAATGTGATGAACGCTACGATGGAAAGGATTTCTTTGAGAAAAGCACTTGCGTATGCCAACATTGTTAAGAAATATATTAAAGATATTGAATTCATGAGAATATCAAGAAAAGGGGTCTTAGAAGTGTACTCAAAGGATAGTAATAAACCTATTGAGTTATATGAGAACATTGATATTTCATGTCTTTCAAAAGATACATTGGAAAGAATGGACAAGATGGAGATTAAAACAAATGAAGCTAAACCAGAACAAGGCATTCTTGCAAGTAAATTCAAGTCTGCTATATCAAAAGCTTTGAATAGTTAGAAACGTACAACAGAAGCCTATGTTCAAAGTCAAAGAAGAATGAGCAGATTTCTTTGAATGATGAAGTTAAGGCTGGAGATAGAATTGAAGATAGAGTCAGCAGTCAAGCTTGAAGATTTTGAAGACTAAAGACCATGTAAATCTTAGGGGGAGTATTTTTAAGTGCTCTAAAAGATTAACATGTTGTCTTTATTTGTCTTTTCATATTTTGTAATAGTATAGGGACTATTTCTGTAATTTGTTAGTTCCTTTACTTTTGTTTTCAGTATAAATAGCTTAGTTTTGCAGTTTTGTAGTAACGAATACACAAGTTATTCGAATATGCTTTTCATACCTGTAATTGTCTTAGCTTGATATGAATGAAAACTGAATTTTATTGATATCTTGTTTTGATTTGATTACTTTGTGTGAAATTCATTGAATTGTGTTACAAATCATTACAGATTTATTCATTTGATCCTATCAATCACATTCAAATCAGGAGCCTTAGCTCTAATACCACTTGTTAGAGGACCATGTATTGAACGAAATACTAACTGATATACGTGTATACCAAGTCAATAATGCGGAATCCTATTTGATTGGGGATCCAATCAGTGAGAACACATGTAGAAACAATTGTAGACTGAATCTAAACGTTAAGAACGATTGATAATCGATCTAGTGCAATCTATGAACTTGAACTGGCTTTCTTGGGCGTTCTGGACGGCTAGGGTATGTGTATGAGTCGAATTCTTCAAAGTGTTATGTTTTTCTATGAATTACGTGATATTTATAGGTTAGGGTTACTCATTCATGCGACTGAACCATTCGCATGGTTCAGTCGTGCGACTGAGTCATGCAGTTGATCCATTCGCACGACTGAGTGTTCAGTCGTGTAACTGAGTCAATCTCATGTCACAATTGTGCGACTGATCCAGTCTTCTAGTTTAGTCGTGCGACTGGTTCATCAGCATGAAGTTGTTCATGGGTATGGTCTATTAGCATGAGCTATTCACATGAGAACTTCATATGATTAAGTTTGAATACGTTTCACAATCATTATTTGACTTAGATCTATTCAACCAACCACAAACCTATATAGTTAGTTCAATAAGCATTAATACACAATAACCAATGAAATATTAAACATTATAAGCATAAACCACACATTGTACTTCATTCAACCATCCATTTACTTATATGTAAGACATGAAAGACTTTTACATTAAGCTCATAAACTAGGTACATATGTATCTACAAAAACCCTAATCGATTATCATTGTTGCAAGTTACTATTTCAAAGCAGTTATTATAGAGAATTATCATTGTTCTTTATGTTATTGATTATTGATGTTCATTGTCTTATCATGAATGGGTTGTTATTATGTTCAATCATCTTTGTTCATGTTGTTTAGTTTGTTTGTTAGATATTGAACTATTCTTCATCTTATTTGCACTATTATATGATCAATGGACCGAGTATATGGTATCAGAGCCTTAGTGCTAATGATTTGTTGAGTTTTTTGGTGGTTTTTGTTCAATATCTAGTTTCAATCAGTTTTCAGTTCCTTATTAGGTGTTTTTGATGTGGAAATTGATTGTGGTTAACTTGTTTTTGGTTGTGGAAGCTTTGCTAATCATTAGATCTCAAATTCATTGAGTTTTTGATGAATTCAGACTGATTTTGGGTTGAAAAAGGGTTTAAGGTTTGACTAGCAAAATTACTGTTGTTTTAGTGAAACTGAGATCATCTTTCAGCGAAACTATAGGTGTTGTCACTATTGAAATTGTTTTCTAGTTGTTCTGGGAAACTAGTCTTTTTGAACGAAAGTTCATCAGTGCTTGTGTAGGTTTAAGAAGTGAAATTGCTACCGAAAGTGATTTTGAACGAAAGTTCAAGCTTGTTTCATGCGAACTTACTAGCGAAACTAAGCGTGAAGTGACAATTGGCTAGTGAAACTGCTGCGAAATTGTCAGCGAAAATAGCTTGCTCTGCAAAAGTATGAGCAAAAGTAGTTCTCACTACAAAATTGAATGCGAAGTTACCTTTTTTCTGCAAAATTGTCAGCGTTCCTATCTCTTTTCTTGCCGAAACTACATCAATCCCTGCAAAACTACCATGTCTAAGTTAACATCACTCACACTTGCTGATCTTGAAATTGTTGCTCCCAATAGGCCTCCGAGACTCATTAACGGAGACAATTTTGAAGATTGGAAGACATGTCTCAAAGCTTTCTTCTTCTACACCGATCACAACCAATGGGAATCGATTATTTCTTGTCCTCACATACCAACTGTCACTGTTGGTGATGTTGTCTCTCAAAATAAGGACTCATCTTCTTTCACTTAAAAGGATCTAAAGTTGATCGATCGTGACCAAAAGGCTTTTGGTGCTTTAACTCTATGCCTGGCACCAGACATTTACAATCGTTTTTTAGAGCATAAAAATGCTAAATATCTTTACGATGCCCTATGTGAGTTCTATGATGGTAATGCGATTTGTTAAAGGATAAGAGCATTCAACCTGAGAAGGAAGTCAATTCCTTTGTTGGATACAAGAACGAGAGTCTGACAGATCTCACAAATCGTTTCTTAACAGTTTCAAGCACCTTAAAGAAATACGATGAAAAGCTTTCCAACAGTGAACAAGTTAACAAGCTACTAGATTCTCTCCCACCTCAGTGGAGTCTTCAGGTAAATATGCTAAAACAAGAAAGAGGGTTCACAAACTACAACCTCACGGATATTATTAATAAGCTGCAATCCTTTGAGTTGGACATGAAGAGACGGGAATTTAACTAGACCATGATGCCTACCTCTGGTTTTTCTCAAAATGCAGCTTTATTATCATCAGTTTCTAGCTCTCAAATACAGAATTCAATTCAAGGAGGAGTTAATACACGTAATTTCTCAGGAGGAAATGTTTCGGTTGGAAGAGATCAGATTAATTCTAAGGCGAATGTTGAAAATTCAGTTCCATGAGAAACAATGGACCTCTTAGGAATGTTTGTTCAAAGTTAGGAAGCACTTCTCGAAGGAGAGTTGAAAGGAAAAGGAATGACAATGGAAGACATGTATCAGGTAGATCCTGATGATCTTGAAGAAAATAACATCTAGTGGCAAATGGCAATGTTGACTCTTAGAGCTTGAAGGTTTATGGAGCGTACTGGACGGAAGAACTTCAGCGGACAAACTTCTAATTCAAAACTGGGATTTGATAAGTCAAAACTGAGATGTTTCAATTATAAACAATTGGTACATTTCAAACGTGAATGTCCATCACCAATTGTCACCGATTCCAGCAATTCAAGAGTTCCAAGATTAACAATTAAGAAGGAGAAGGAAGATGTGAATCACAAAAAGGAGGCTGCATTGATTTCTAACTTTGATTAAAGTGCCAAGGTTAAGGAAACAAGGACTGACATAAATCATGCTTTGGTTGTTGAGCTTGTCAAAGAGAAAGAAGAGAAAGATACTGGAATGAGGGCAGGTAAATCTAAACGTCTAAGGCAGGAAGGAAGTTCATGCGCTGGGCAAGGAAAGGATTATGATGATGATACTGCCACCGTTAAGGAAAGCAAGTCAAGTACTCCGGTGTGCCAATGTGAAAAGGCTTTAGCGGCTAAAAGGATGGTGATAGGACTTCCATATGAGGTAATTCAGGATATGTGTCAATCTGCTTGTAAAATAAAATTACTTGGGATCTATAAAGCTAATAGGTTATTAACTCATAATGAAAAGGATTTAAAACCAACTAATGATGAACTTTAAATCAATGAAACAAAGTATTTAGTTAAATTAAATGAGGCTTTAAAAGAAAATGATCATTTAAAACGAATCGTGTTGGAAAGAAATGTTGAGATTCACACTTTGACTAAGGGAGTTGCCCTTGCTAATTTTAAAACAAGCAAGCTACAGTCAAAGTTATATAATGGACCATGGAATGAAACATGATGATTTGTGTAGATCTCAATGGGGAGCTAGGATAAAATGGGATTGGGATATGAAAATGTAAAAGTTTATCCTCCGCCTAGTACATATTGTTATTCTCCTATGCCTGTTTCTCATCCTTCTAATGATTTAATCAAAACAGATACTGACAGTATGTCTGCAGGTTTAGAAGGTGTTAATTTTAAGCTCGTTCGTGAAGACTAAGACTATGGACCAACTAGTGGGCTTGGATGCACTAGTATTAGTTCACTTGATTCTCAGCAGTCTGTTTTAGATCATAAGCGTAGTTTAAATTCTGTTTTTGTTTCTAGTTCGCCTGTAATAGACTCTGTAGTTTCATGTTCTCATGATGGTTCTATTTCATCTTTAAATTCAGTACTCTGTGGTGATGTCTTGTGTTCTCGTGATGATAATGGTGCAACTGATCTTTCTACAAAGTCGACCGAGCAAATTAAGACTAATTGTTTCGAAAACTTCTTTTCTCATCTAATTCCATCTTTTACTCCATTGAATATATCTTTATCAAATGAAAGAATTACCACTTCGTCTCAAACTAGTACCAATGGAACTAGTTCTTCTAGTACGTCAGACGATCATTCATCTATTTTTGTAAATAATAATTCTTGTTCACATAAACTACAACCTCGTGGCATGTATGAGACATTTAGTGACATTGATTCTAGCGTATCTGAATGTGATGAGGAAATTACCATTGATCATATTCCTATCTCATCACATCATAGACCTAGACATAAACCTCACAGTTTTAGATATGGTCAAGAGTACCATCTTGTCAAGAATTGTCCTACATTCCTTCATGGTCATTTTAATAGGAACTATTTTGGAAATAAATTACCAAGATTGGTTGATAATTTCTTTTGCAAAAAATCTGCTTCTTCTAAAGATAAAATTATTCAATCTTGGGTTCCTATTTCACCCTGTTAATCTATTCATTATTTCATTTCAGGAGTCATCCACTAAGTTTGTAAACAGCGTGTGGCATGTAGATAGTGGATGCTCCAAACATATGACAGGGCTAAAAGACTTGTTTAATAATTATCGGATTGTATACAGAGGATATGTTGCTTTTGCTGGAGACAAAAAGGGTGTAAAGATGATTGGTGAAGGAGAAGTTACTAATGGTTCTTTAACTTTAGAGAAATTGAACTATTTTCGTGAGCTGCCATTTAATCTACTGAGTGTTTCTCAAATCTGCAATAAAGACATTCCAGTCTTGTTTAAATCCGATTAATTTCTATTTTTTAAAATCAGAGATTGATATTCCAGATGATTTGATTCTTATGCATGCTCAAAGAAAACATGACACATATCTTCTTGATATGAACTCCAGCCAGTCAAAGTCTACTGCAACATGTCTTCATTCTAAAGCTTCAAGCTTTAAGTCTCTTGTATGGCATCGTTGATTGGGCCACGTTAATTGTAAAATAATAAACAAATTAGTCAAAAACAATCCTGTTGGAGGACTCCCTTTAAAAGATTTTTCTGTGAACGAAAAATGTATGGCTTGTGCCAAGAAGAAACTAGATAAGCCCAAACTTTAAAACAACATATCTTGTCCTCTCGAGTTGTTACATGCTGATTTGTTTGGCCCAATCAGCATTAAATCTATTGCTAAAAAATCTTTTTGCCTAGTTGTTACACATGGTTTTTCAAGATATTCATGGGTGAGATTTCTTGCACACAAAGGAGAGGTAGCTGAAGAATTGCTGAAGTTAATTCTTTCTATCAAGACAATCAGCAAGAGAAAGGTTCTGGGTCTAAGAAGTGACAACGACACTGAATTCAAAAATCAGATTCTTGATTCATTATGTGCTTAAAAGGGAATTGTGAGACAAGTTAGTGCTGCCAGGACACCTCAATAGAATGGTGTAGCTGAACGAAAGAATCACACTCTCATTGAAGCCACACGTACAATGCTGATAGAATCTTCGTTACCCATTATTTTTTTGGCTGAAGCCGTGAATTAGGCTTCAAATGTTCTAAACCAAGTGTTGATTGTCAAGGACAAAATGAAGACTCCTTATGAACCTTTTCATAAGAGGAAACCTAATTGACTTCTTTCGGCCATTTGGTTGCTCTTGCACTCTTCTGAATACTCAATCTCAAAAGACAAAGTTCGGTGCCGTGTCTAACGAGTGTTACTTTGTTGGTTACTCTTCTTCTCAAAAGGCCTATCATATATATAACAAGAGGACACGTATCGTTCAAGAGTTGTTCTATGTTGATTGGAAGGAGTCTAACTCTTCTGATGTTCGATCTAAACCAACATGATTCTTTGACTCTGATACTGTGTTTAATTTTAATCTTCCAGTTTTCGATGATGATGCATCCATTCCAAATGTTCAAACAAATAGTATTTCCTCAACCCCATCTCCTCCTCATTCCACCTCTTTAGCAAATGATGCCTCTTTAGCTGATGTTGGATCATCTTCTCCATCACTTGATTTGTCACCAACACCTGTTTCTACTTCACAAACATTTGTTTCACCACCAACATCTCTTCCTTCATCACCTATATTTATCCCATCACAACCTGTTCCATCCCTCTTACCCTCATCTAATCATTCACAATCTGTGAACGAAACTTCTCCAAACACTTTACCTTTAGACACAGACTTTAAAACTTTGAAAGATCATCCTCTTGATAATGTTATTGGATCAATCACCAATGGTGTTCAGACGCGGAGTCAATCTGGTTTGATTAATATCTGCCTCTTCTGTTGCTTCAACTCTCAAACTGTCGTGAAAATGTGCATGCTGCTCTACAGGACCCATTATGGATAGAGTCAATGCAATTAGAGCTTCAACAATTCAAAAAGCTCAAAGTTTGGACCTTTGTTGACATACCTCCCGACAAATGCCCAATTGGTACAAAATGGGAGTTCAAGAACAAACCTGATGATTTGGGTGTGGTAGTGCGTAACAAGTCTAGACTAGTTGTGCAGTGTTTTGCTCAAGAAGAAGGGACTGACTATACTGAAGTCTTTGCTCCGGTCGCCCGTCTTGAAGCAATCAAGATTTTTCTCGCTCATGCTGCTAATAAACTGTTCAAGGTATATCAGATGGATGTCAAATGTGCTTTCATTTATGGAGACATGGATGAGGATATATGTGTGTCAACCACCTGGTTTTGAGGATCCTGACTTCCCCGATAAAGTCTTTAAGCTTGACAACTCTCTCTATGGTCTTCATCAGGCACCTAGGATCTGGTATGAGACATTGACTCAATATATCTTAAGCAATGGTTTCTCTCGTGTGACCATCGATATGACTCTTTTCAAAAAGGAAGTGAATGGTGAATGTTGTTTGTCCAAGTTTATGTCGATGATATTATTTTTGCCTCCACCAACTCACTGTTATGTCGGAGTTCGAAGAACTGATGTGTAATCGTTTTGAAATGAGTATGATGGGAGATATGTTTTTTTTCTCTGGATTACTAGTAAAACAAAAGGATGAAGGCATTCTAATTCATCAGAAAAGTATGTTAATGAAATATTGAAGAAATTCAAGATGGATGACACTTCTCCTAAAATGACTCCCTTTCTTGCTCGGACATGTCTCACTCCTGATGAGAATGGGAAATGTGTTGATCCTCATTTCTACAGATCTATGATTGGTTCTCTCATGTATCTTTACGACTAGTCGACCTCATATCACTTTTGCTGTAAGATATTGTGCTCAATATTAGTCGGCCCCAAAGGAGTCTCATGAGAAAGGTGTCAAGATAATTTTTCGTTATCTCAAAGGCTCATCTCGTTTAGGTCTTTGGTATCCATATGGAGGGAATTTTGATTTACATGCTAATTCTAACAGTGATTCTAATGGTTGTAGGTTAAAGTAAAAGTCGGTGTCCGGAGGGTGTCAATACCTGGATAATTGTCTAGTGTCTTGGCAGAGCAAGAAAGAGACAACTGTCTCTCTTTCTACAGGAGAAGCAGAATACATTGCTGCCTCTAGTTGTTGTTCCCAACTCCTTTGGATACAACACCACATGATTGACTATGGAATTAATTTTCTCCACACGCCATTGTTTTGTGACAAGAAAGCTGCCATCGGGATCGTTAAAAGTCATATTCCTCATTCCCGAACCAAGCACATCGAAACACGAATTCATGCAATTCGTGATGTACAAGAAAAGGGTTTTATCGATATTATTCCTATTGATACAAAAAATCAAAAGGCAGATCTTTTCACGAAAAGTTTCGATAAACCTTGCTTTTATAAATTGATCTCTGTGTTAGGGTTAATATCTTTTTAAACCTCCCTTCTTTTCTCTTTTATAAAAAAATTTTAACCTTTTAAAATTATAATACTAATAATTTATCTTTTAAAATAAAATTTTGGGGGAGCAACTAAATAATCTGGGTGTTGATTTTGAAATGATGAGAAATGATTTTATATCTTCTAGATATGTTCATTTCTTCATGACTAGTACTTAAAATGAGAAATGATAGTCACTGATGCTGTTATCTTATTCACATCTTATTTTTAAGCACATATAATGGCCAAACAAATAGATGCTTTAGCGATATGCATGGTAGACTGAAAATTAAAGTAAATAGAAGCATTTTCACTTGAATTAAATCTCTGCTTAAGGTGTCTCGATTTTCATGTTCATTTTGGCCCGCATGAAAACTAAGTCCTGACAAAAAGTGGATTGAGAATTGATCTTATGGCTCATGTCATGTACATCTGTGTCTTGTACTTGTGCTAATCTCCTTTGCTGTATGGTGGTACTGGCCTGGAGTGATGATCTCCTCTTCTTTATGGTGGTACTGACCTGGAGCTCTCATCGGCACATGATTAAATGGTCATCTCCTTTGTTATACATGAGTATAGACTTGGAGCTCTCACCAATTTGATCTAAGTTTTATCAAATCATCCAACAATGATTTTAAATCTCAATGCAATATTATGATAATAATCACTTTTATACTAATGCGCATGCCTTGCTCTTTAAAGATTGTTTCAAAATTCAAGAAATCCTGAGGTTGGGTGAGGGTTTTTGGCAAAATGATTGTGGGGTTCTAGCATTCAAAAGCATTTATTCAAACTTTAAGGAATCATCTGCTACTTGTTGAAAAAGATAGGACTTGAGTTTAAGGGGACAAACATATTAGCAATCGTTATTGATCTCTTTAAGAATTTCAAAATCATTTAACTGTGATTCGTTTCAGTCATCGGTATGATGTCATTGCTGGTCGATGATCTAATTCATCTCTGTGCTATACTTATCTTGCGCATGTGATCTCTAATCAATTCTGATCTTAGTTATCATTTAAAAAAGGGTTATGTCAGCGAAACTTTATCTTCGCTACTTGTTTCGCTAGACGAAAAGGCAATTTCGCTCAACTTTTTCATCCAATAAGATGTCTAGCGAAATTACAATTTTGCTTATAGAAACTATTCTTTTATCTCACGAAATTATTTGCTATTTAGGTCATTTTGCAAAATTATAATCTCACACTTTTGCACTTTCCTATCTTTTACACTCTTAGGGCTTTACTGTGACCATCTCTAACGAAAACATGATTTTGAGTTGTTGCTTATGATTGTTGGTTGTTTTCGGTTCGCAAGTGAGTTTCGAACTTAGGACTTTCTTTTAATCTTCTTAATAATAACACATTTTCAGTTGATTCGATTGTGTCTCTTCGGTGTCTTCGCTGTTCATCAAGCGAAACTACCGATTATCCGGCGAAACAAAACAAAAGTTCTTATCCTTTTAGCGAACCTGTGAGGTTATTCTGTCCAAGCGAACTTAACAGTTTCACTGACCAAGCTTCAGTTTTGCCCACAATGAACAGAAGTTCTTATTGTTTCGCCCAGTAAAAACTACGTTTCTGTTTTAGTGAATGTGATATGTTTTAGCTAGCGAAACTACACTTTCGCCCACCGAAACTATATCTCTTTGTGCAAAACTATAATTTTGGCTAGTGAATTTATCTGTTTTATTTCAATTTTTTATTTTTCTTTTGTTTTATTAATTATTCTTTATTCTTTTCTTAATTCTTTGAATTCATATTCATACTTTATTCTAATGTTAGTTATTTGGCCTCTTTCTCAGGTTCAAATGGCTAACTTAAAGTTCGATGAGAGAAATAACATCACTGCTATTCTGGATGATACACATCCTAAAGCTGCTGGATTTAGAGAATGTATTAGATGGCTACAAAGATCACTCGTAGCTTATGCTGTATCTCATTCCACCACAATATATGATCTTCATATCAGAGATTTCTGGAGATCTGCTGAGTATGATACACGAGGAAATGCACAAAGAATTACTACCAAAGTCTTAGATCATGAGGTGACCATTACTACAGAGATTTATTCAAGGATTTTGAGGCTAGAGGAGGATTCTAGTAAAGAGATTTCTATGTCTGATTCAGAGGTGTTCCAGGCATTCAGAATCATGGTTTCATCACGTGTCTTGATCACCATAAATGTGGATCATATGGGCTTAATATTGACTAGGAAAAAGCGATGGTGTTGTGTTGCAGAGGAAAGAAGGCCAACATTGCTAAATTGATATTCGCCTGCATGGCTGAGAATGTGATGGCCTTGAAGAAGGATAAATGGTTGTTGTATCCTTGTTTTCTTCAAACGATCTTTGATGACCTAATACCAAATGTACAAAGATATGGAGAGGTGAAGAGGCTGGAACAAATGAATCCCCATATCTTTGCTGATTGATGTGCTATTCTCCATGATTTTAGTGGGAAGATCACCCATCTCTGTGAAAACATGTACCCTCTAGAGAGATGGAATTAGATGACGGGGGATGATCTGAGAATAAAAGAGCTAAAGAAACCAGGGCACAACAATCTGATGCAACCAAGAAGAGAAAGAGATATGCTAAGGAGAAAGATTATGATTTTGAAGAAGACATAAATGAAAGTGCTGAAGAGATAAGGATAGAGAAGGAAAAGCGATCAAAGAAGAAAGCTGATATAGCAAATTTAGAGAGGCGAACTAAAAGAGACATAAGCATTCACTAAGAGGAGGGAAGTGTTAAGACCTGGTATTCGACTGAAATACCTAGAGATCACGTGTATACCGGATCAAATAGTGCGGAATCCTATTTGATTGGCGATCCAATCAGTGAGAACACACGAAGAATCAATCAGGGATTGAAACTAACGTTAGAAATCGATAAGGAATCGATCTAATGTGTTCTATGAACTTGGAGAACGATTTGGAAGGTTTCTGGACGGCTAGGGTTAGTCTGGAATTATACTTGATCGAATCTCCCTGTTTTTCACGAATTGAGTTGTATTTATAGGTTGGCACTCTTCAATCGTGCGACTGAACCATTAGTTTGGTTCAGTCGTGTGATTGAACCATGCGGTTGGTTCATTCGTGCGACTGAGTGTTCAGTCGTGCGACTGAGTGTTCATTCGTGCGATTGAGCCAATCTTATGTTACAGTCGTACGACTGATCCAGTCTCCTGGTCCAGTTGTGCGACTGAGTCAATCGTATGAGGTTCTTCATGCTTATGGTTCATTCGCATGAGCCATTCGCATGGAAACTTCATTAAGTTAAGTTTGAATGTTTTAGTTAATTAGTATACTATTATATGTAATCATTCAAGTAATCATAAACTCAATCAATTCATTTACGACTCATTAATGAACTATTAAACATTATAACCAACAGACTATCAACATCAGTTCATTAATCATACCAAACAAATCTATTACATCACATATCACGATCTAGGGACATACATGTATCAACAAACTCCCCCTTGGACCTAGATCTCTCTAATGTCTTGTTTTCTTCATTACCTTCTCATATTTCTTGTACTTGTCCTCTTGTGTGACTCCCGCGTGGATATCAAACGCGAAACAAAGTCGTATAACATTTTGGAACTGGAGGGCTTGTACAATGTCTTGTGTGTCATAGAACAGTGGCCACTTGTATAATTTGTAGATATCATTAGCAGGCAAGTTAGTTAGCCACATTAGGTCGAATACCCTGACAGTATCCATTTGATCCCCTTTCTTCAGAACTATGACAGCTTCAGCAGTTCTCCAATCATAGTACCACTATTTGAAGTGTGGAGTGAAGTCTTGTGGCATTTCCCTGAGAGGGATTCTCGACATACTGCGAGGAGGACTCCACTTCAACACAATCTTAGGTTTTCCAGTAATGGCATCCATCTCAGACCTTCTAATATACCTTGTAGGTTGTTGAGGTCTGAAGTTAATCCATCTGGTGTGGTACTCTTTCTTGAGGGCAGCCTCAAACCAGCCTGACATTTTTCTCGGGTCAGCATACAACAACTTCAACTTGGCCAGCTGGTTGAGCTCAAATCCAGGTAGAGTCTTTAGATCATGTGGAATCTAAAGTACTCGATGCCTTTTTCCCTCTTAACGGCATAAACGTTAAGATCATCAAAATATGCCCATGCTATAATCCTGCCTGACACCATAAGATGTTTCTTGACGCTGTAGAACTTGGTGTAGGCATCCCTCTTCGGTGCATCACGTTGGGCTGACTTCTTTAAAACATTCAGCCCACTCAGCCTTTCGAATGTATACATCATCGTTTGAGGCTTGGGCTGTTCCTTCGGTCTTTCCTGCTTCCTGCTCCATCTTGTCTAGTACCTCAAACATATCACTGACTAGAGACTCACCCAGATTGGGGACCACATACCCGCGTTGTTAGCGTATTGAGGGTACTCTTCAGCAGCAATATCTTCAACCTCAACTTCATCAACGTCGTGTAGGTCGTCGTCACTGGTTGAATCAACTGTTGGAGCATCCTTAACAATATCATCAGGATTGAGTCTGAACATCTCTGCCAGTTGCTCGTTAGATAGGTCGTGAATTATTTCCTTCTTCAGGGGTATAACTCACTGACCTTCTGACAATCCCTTGTAGATGAAGAATCATTGTGAGTTGAGACTTGACCTGTTGAAGGGGAGCAATATCAAACTCATCTCTGTGGTACTTTGGATCTGTTTGATTTACACATTTCACATTCAAATCATTAGTAATATATCAAACAAAATGCATTAAATTAATATAAACATTCAGTACATCGTTTTTCAATACAGAGTACAAAAGTAATTAAATACATAAACATCCACTATTTACTTTTATCTTGTATGCTAGTCTCTTCGTGTGAAGGTGCAGAAGCAGAAGCTGACTGATCCTGTCGGTTCTTTGTTCTCTTCTCTTGACCGGAAGCTGAGACAGATTCAGCTGCTTCTCCTTCTTCAGTCTCTTCATCTGCACACCACTCTTCTGTTTTCTCTTCATCAGAATTACTGTCATCATCATCATCATCATCACCCTCACTATCTCTTTCTCCATCCTTATCTTTAGAGGTTCCTCCTTTGATCCTTTCAATTTTAGCAAAATGGACCTCTTCGCCTTTCCAACTCCTCTATCTGCTTACCTGCTGTGACGCTTTGTGCTCGGAGTTGGTCCAACTGAGTGTTCTGAGCAGCCAATTTCTGGGCCTGCTCCTCAATAGCTCGATCCTGCTCTGCAATTTTCTGCGATTGTGCAGCAGTCAGGTAGGTGAGCTGGCGGATCTGAGAGGTCTTTTCCTCATCAGCCACCAGCAGTCGTAACACCATTCTATTTAAGGCTGCCAGCTGTTCCTCTACCCCGATTGGAGGTAAAGGAGATCTAGAGGTGTGTGAGGGGTAGGCTGAGGGCTCGGTTTGGTGGCTAGTGGTGGTGGTGGAGGTGGTGAATATAGGGTAAGGTCTGGATGATGGTGGTGGTGAGTGTGGGGTGAATGAAGTAGTGGTGGCAGGGGTCTGGCTTGTGGTGATCGGTATGGTGGTGGTTGTGGTTGCTGTGGGGAGAGGTAGGGTGGTGGAAGGTGTGTCTGCAGAGGTGGTAGTGGTGGTGGAAGGTATGTCTGCAGAGGTGGTAGTGGTGGAAGGTATGTCTGCAGAGGTGGTAGTGGTGGAAGGTATGTCTGCAGAGGTGGTAGTGGTGGAAGGTATGTCTGCAGAGGTGGTAGTGGTGGAAGGTATGTCTGCAGAGGTGGTAGTGGTGGAAGGTATGGGGGATGTGGTGGTGATGAAGGTTACCTTACGCTTTTTCTTTTTCTGGCCATGGGGTTGAGCCATCCGTTTTCTCCTCGTTCCCCTCGAGGTGGATGCTCCCCCTTCAATCCCGCCTGAGGACTCCGGAGCATATGATGGATCAGTCTCTGTATCTCCGGAGCCTCTCGGTTGTTCACCGACTACCCTCAACCCGTGTTCTGTGGGAACCACTTTCCTTCCCACAGTCCGGGTCAATGGCTCCTCATCAGATTCATCTTCATCTTCCTCGGTAAGCACAAACTCTTGATGGAATCCTGCTGACTCAGTTACCTCAGCAGGTGAGACAGACACCGAGGGAACAGAGTCAGACACGATGCCTCGGGATGGAACAGCCTCATCCTGAATGTCATCCTCCTCAGAGTCATCAGTAGGGAGGACAATTGGCTCCACGTCGGAGTCACTGTCTTCGTGACGCCATTGGCGTCTCCCCGGTGCCACATAGCTTTCATCTGCTAAGTGGCCAATCATTATCTTCACTTGGGGCTTAATTTGCTTTCCCCTGTAAACTCTCATCCTGCCCAGAGTAGTATCATCCATTATTTCCAAGGCCATTGTGTCATGACTCTCTTTGGGCAACTGTGGCAGCTTCTCGTTGAAGATGAGCTGTAAGAATCTGGGGTACATACAGACCCCTCTTTTCCCTTTACCTCCAAATTCTCCACCAAGTAGGAGAATATCATGCTGGAAAAACTGAAGGGGTGGTTCAGAACCAGTGCCACGTAGGCATTTTGAATCTGGTCTGAGAGGTCGTCAAACCCACCCCTCCTCGAAGCTACACACTTTAGAATCACGTGTGCTAAGTACTTGTACTGGGGCTCAGGTTGCTCTGTTGAGCACACCTGAGTTGATATCCCCAGCGTAATTTAGCCTTAGGAAGCATCCTCTTACAGTCAATGGATGTAGTTTTGTAGGATGATCAGCATCCTCCCTGAACTTAGTACCCTCTGAATATCGGCGGCAGAGATCTCAATATCATGGCCCAGTATGGAGCTCCTGATACAGTAAGGCTCACGAGAGCGGTCCACCAAGGCATTTTCCCAGATTACCTGATGGAGTGATCTGTAAGGCATGCAAGGAGTGGAGATCGCCTTATAGATCCGGGACCGTCTCAGAAATACAATTATGTCGGTAAACTCAGCCCCGTTCCTGGTGGTGTGATCCAAGTGGGCACAGATGTGTGTGCTTGGGATTTATGGTCCACTTTTCTGCCATTTATCTGTAACACACAAGACATAGAACTATTAAGACATAAGACATGAAAACTTCTGTTCTAAGTGTAAAGTTGAAAGTCATTTTATTCATTCGTGCGAATGAATCATGCGACTGAAGTCAGTCGCCTGTTTGAGACATGCGACTGAGTTCAATCGGGTGTTTGAGACATGCGATTGACTTCAATCGGCTGATTGAGGCATGCAATTGAGTTCAATCTGCCGACTGAGACATGCGATTGAGTTCAGTCTGCCGAGTGGACTCATTCGGGTGGTTCAGTCGGTCGAATGATCCAATCGCAAGGTTCAATCTTGCGATTGGAGTTCATTCGAACGACCAGTCACTAGCCCCACTGTTCGATCCCTGTGGTCGAATCTTGACCCTTCTAAGTCTTTTAACAGTGTGTATGGTCCATTAGTCTCGTATACTTGTCACTAATAACCTATTAAACTCAATTTTAACATTTGCTTCATTTACATAGGTGATTAGGTCGATTCACAGTTCGGTTCTTATTTAATCCAATGTCGCTATTGTAGTTCGGTGATGTACTGATTTTGGTAGGATTCAAGGAGTAGTGTACCTGTAAAACGTCACTGGAATGTAAGAATCTTAACCGCACGTATATCAGAATCGGAGGCAATTTCGACAGGGTAACGGTAATGAACGCGATTCGGGGTGTTTTGGGAGTGATGAGTGATATGCGATCGATTAAGACCCTTAAATACTAACCTAGGTTCATTCGGCCGACTGGCCTCAGTCGCTCAGTTCAATCGGGCGACTGAGGTTCAGTCTTACGATTGGCCTAGTCAATCGCATTCAGTCGGCTGACTGAGTCTCAGTCGGTCGACTGACTCATTCGTCTCCTTCATTCGCCCCTTTAGTTGACCGACTGAGCCTCAGTCGGTCTACTGTTTCATTCTCCCCCTTCCATTCGGTCGAATGAATCAATTTCATGTCCATTCGGCCGATTGGAAGCCAGTCGCATAGTTGGGTGATAACAAGATCCACTAGTGCGAATGGGTCTCACTTTGTGAGTTTACAGTCATTTTAACATTTACTATTCAGACCCTTTTCACTTTTCATAATAACATTGTAAGCTCTTAACCAATTCAGTCACTTCAGACGTGACCTATTAAATTTTAAAACCATGTGGCCATCTCAGACATGACCCTTTTTAGGTAAGTTGATTCCCTTCTGATTTCCCTGATGTAGTCCGACAGACACACAAATTAAAAATATACATAGTAACTAAACTACTACATAACTAAAGTTTATGTTTGGACTTTTTGTGAGAGATAAAACCCTAAGATGAAAATCTAAGGATTTGATTAGGAGTAGATAGCTTTAACTTAGATTGATCATATCTGGACCAAATCAATTTTGGAATCATACAGGAATGTCAAATCATTTTGGGACTTGTTATTAAAGCTCTTTGATGCTTAATTCTCGGTTTTTCCAGAGTCGTTAGCAACTTAAGGAAATCATACTGAAACTCTTAGATTTTCACATTGAGTTGAACTGTTGAGAATGTAGCCACTAAGATTGTCAGTATATTTGTCCACTTAAATCCATACACAGACTTTTGACGCAGACTGGTGACTGATTTAGGTTTAATTATTTCAGCTAACATTTGTGGATCCCACACTTATATGGTAATCAACATTCCTCAGAGGTTTTGAGCGGTCTACGGTATATTATTACAAGAAGAGACTATTCTTAGAGCTTTCAAAGAGAAGCCTGTCCTCAGGGTCAGTGCCATCGCACAACAGAGAGGCGGCAAACACAATGAATTCTAGAATATCTAGGTTATGCTTATCCTCAGGTCAGTGCCATCGCACAGCAGAGAGGCACACAACCTATCTCCTTGTTAGAGCAGCTTACTTTTATTTGACACAAAATGCACCAACAACATGAGCCTTAGCTTTATGCATTTGTCTTTCATTTTTTTCTGCTTTGCTCTAATTTGGTCATCCGCACACTTTTGTGGCGTTTAAATGCTCATTACCCCTTATTGGAATATATTTGATTGTGTTAACCAGTGATAAGATGGAAGCCCACAGTCAGTTGAACAACTTATTTTGATCTTGAGATCACCAATCAGTCTAATTGTCTATTGTGTTGAATCTACCAACATAACATTGTGGTCTAGCAGCCTCTAAGTCTACTTTCTCTCTTGTCACCTAGGAGTTGCCAGTTTTCTATCATTTTCCCTTTTTATATTGCTTAGACTACACAGACTTATACTTTGAACTTTTGCATCTTTTCAAACCATAAATTTGAAAATCCCTCTTGATTTGTTCCTGTGTACTAGCATATTCCAAGGTATTGAATCAGTATCACAGACACAATCTACTTATTTGAGCTAGTTACTCCTTCTCCCATTTTTTTTTTTCTTTTTTTAATATTAACTTGCTGACATATTCTCCCCTAAAATACTAAAATCAGTTCGGATTTAATTATTTTTGGATTTTAATATACAGCAAGATAACATGAAGTTAATATACCAACAAACAAAAGAAAACAGATAACATGAAATAAAATAAACATTAACGAAACTTACACGGACTACACATTATTCTCATCAGGAATTACCTCACTTTTCTTTTTACGCCGTTGACCTCTAGCAGTATGAAAATGTGGTTTATCAAAGGCTTTTGTATAGAGGTCAGCACGTTGAAAATCAGTATTAATTTTAACCACATCTATTAATTCTTTTCAAAATAGTCTCTTATGAAGTGGTATTTAATACCGAGTGTTTTGGTCTTAGGATGTTAACCGGTTTTTGGTTACTGCAATTGCAGCAGAGTTTAACAAAAATAGGAGTATACGAGAATTTCAAACCGTAATCACGCATTTGCTGAATCCAAATGTTTTGGGAACAACAACTTGCAGCAGCAACATATTCGGCTTCACAGGTTGACAATGCAACAGATGTCTGCTTCTTACACTGCCATGTAACTAATCTTCTACCAAAGAATTGACACCCTGCTGATGTAGACTTGTAGTTCATTTTGCAGCCTCCATAGTCCGAGTCACTATACGTTGTGAGCTCAAAATCGTCATCATGAGGATACCACAACCCCAGGGTGGGTGTACCCTTTAGATAGAGAAATCCTTTTGACCCCGATCAATGATTGACCTTAGGTTTAGCCTCATATCTGGAACATAAACATGTTGCATACATGATATCAGGTCTTGATAGTGAGATACATAGGGATCCAATCATTCCTCGGTACATAGTGCATCTACAAGATCTCCACTCTCATCAGGTGCTATATCATGATTCGTAGCAAGTGGAGTCCCAGCAGCAGAAGCATTCTCCATGTCAAAGCGACTGAGAATGTCTCCTACATACTTGGTCTGATGTAGAAAGATCCCATTAGGTGTTTGATCCACCTGTAACCCGAGAAATAACTTCATCTCTCCCATTGCACTGATCTCAACTCTTTCTTCATCACTGCTTCAAACTCTTTGCATAACTCTTCGTTCTTTGACACGAAGATTATGTCATCAACATAGATCTGTACAAGCAGTAGGTCACCATCCTTTTCTTTAATAAACAGTGTACAGTCAATGACTCCCCTGCGAAAGCCGTGTTTCACAAGATGAGTCGAGAGTTTCTCGTACCAAGCTCGAGGAGCTTGATGAAGCCCATATAAAGCTTTGTCGAGCTTGTAAACTCTATCCCGATGATAAGGGTCTTCAAATCCCTCGGGTGACTGACATAGACTGTTTCCCTTATTTCACGATGAAGGAATGCACTCTTCACATCTAATTGGTAGACTTTAATCTTCATGTACGAGGCATAGGCGAGGAAGATACGAAGCTTCCATCCTTGCCATGGGTGCAACACTTCGTTATAGTCAATACCCTCGACTTGGCGAAAGCCTTGAACCACCAGTCCGAGCTTTGTTCCTTATGATGACTCCTTGGTCATCCTTCTTACATTTTAGTACCCATTTGGTGCCAATGACTTTACCACCTTTAGGTCTATCTACCAGTGTCCATACACCTAACTTCTTAGACTGCAAAAGTTCTTCTTGCGTGGCACTCACCCACGCCTCATCATTTAGTGCTTCACTGACATATTTTGGCTCAACCTATGAGACAAAACATCGATAAGCACCATCATGAATGTAACCCTTCTCCATAACTGAGGCGTAGTCAGCTGAGTATAGCTGATTTCGGGTTTGTACTCTGATAGGACATCTCCAATAACATTGTCAAGGGATGATAGATGTTTAGTCGTGATCCTGGAGTAGTCGGCATAGTCACCTCCGAACCAAGATTGTGAACATTTTGGTCTGCATCTGAGGAGGTTGGAGTTTGAGGTTCCGAAGTCGAGGGTGCATCACTTATGGATGCTTGTGGACTTTCAGGAACTGGAACCTGTTCCTCCTGACCATTCTGGTCATCTGCTTCAGATTCATCTTCAGAGGAGGAGTCACTTTCTTCGACTACCCCTTCTGACTGAGTAGATGACTCTCCCTGTGTGCTGGATGGAGTGTTTAGTATATCATACATCATCCTAGTAGCTAACTCATCATCCGAGGGAGAGAGAGGGATGTTGAAGGATTTGAAGAATCCATCATAATCGAAGAAGTATGCAGGTCCTTTGCCTATAGGTGGTGTGGTATATCTCTGAACGTCGACATTACACCACACTTCTACAAGACCCATTGAGTTATTGTAAACTCGCTTGTTCGTATGTTGTATCCTAGAAAAATTCCTTCATTGCCTTCTCGCTGATTTTCCTTCTTGTGTCTTCTTCAGAAGTGTACACGGTGCCCAAAAGGTTCAAGGTACTCCAATTCGATTTGCGTCTTTGAAGTAGCTCATAACATGTCTTTCCGTGGCGCTTGACTATTAGGACTCTGTTCAGTGTATAGCAAGCATTTGCCACTGCCTCGTTCTAGAATTGGATAGGCAGTTCGAGTCTGCCAGCATAGTCCGGGCTGTTTCTATCAAGCTCCTGTTCTTTCTCTCAGCAACTCCTTCATCTGAGGTGTGTAGGCAGAAGTGAATTGATGCACAATTCCCTTTTCCTTGCAGTATGCCTCCATCCCTTGATTCTTGAATTCAGTCCCGTTGTCTGAGCGTATTTGTCGAACATTGAGCTTGTAGAGTGATTCCAGTGTGGTTACTAATTCTTTGAATGTCTCCAAAGTTTCTGATTTTGATTTCAGAAACATTACCCAAGTGAACCTTGAGTAGTCATCAGTGACCACATAACAGTACGTGTCGCCTGCGATGCTCCTTGTACTAACTGGACCGAACAGATCCATGTGAAGAAGCTCAAGAGGAAGTTCTATTGAATGAACTTCTTTTCTTATGAGACTTCTTTGTCTGTTTGCCCTTCTTGCAAGCTACCAAAAGCCAGGAAGTTGGAAGTTCTTGACATTCACTCCTCTAACTAATCCTTCTGAATCAATGATTCATCTTTGTTGGACCAAAAGAACCAATGAGCCAGATCAGAAAACCTCTAAGTCCCACATGGTATCACAACACTGCTGAAAGCCTCATCAGTAGTTGACAAAGTGCTGAAGACTTCAACAGCCGGAGATCAAGTACTGAAGACCTCAACAGCTGAAGAACTAAAGTACTCAAGTACAACAGCTGAAGAACACAAGTGCTGAAGCTGAAGACCAAAGTACTGAAGTACAACAGCTGAAGAGTTTACAAGTACTGAAGATCAACAACTGATGTACAAAGTCTTAAGACAAAGACTGAAGACATCAGCTGATGGTATCTACTGAAGTCATCAGCTGATGAAACACCTGAAGGGCAAGTTTGAAGATCAAGTACTGAAGCCTCAGTAGTTTGTCACAACTGCTGAAGAGTACTTCTTCAGTAGTTGTGATATCAGTAGTTTTATATTTTATGTTTCAGTAGTTTTGTAAAACGACTGAAGAGCTTGTTCTTGAGTCGTTGTAGTTTCAGTAGTTTTATATTTTTTACTTAACACTCTGATATGTTCTCAGTAGTTGTGAACATTTCAGTAGTTTGTTAAGAGTTAGTTATTTTTGTATAGATCTGCCAGTTGTCACTTTCCGTGATAACAACAGTGATTGTTGCACTCTATATAAGGAGTGACAACCTATTGTAAGATGAATGAATGAATGGAATGAATGAATGATTTGATTGGAAATTTCTACATCTATAAACATTCCTTGAAATCAGAAATATATATTCTCTCCCTTTAACCGTATGCGCTCTTAATGCATACAAGTATCGATTGCTTGCTACAATCTATCTAATTCCTGTTTGTATTCCGCTGCTTTAAATCCTAATACATCAAACTTGTGATCACTGATCCTGTCAATCTTCCTTTGCTTAAAGATAAAGATGATGAGATTTATAAACTGAATTGCCAAATAATTGATGATAAGCTAGACAAGAAGTACTTCTAGAGAAGTACAAAGATCTCAAAGAAACCCTTGCAGTTACCCAGGTAGAGTGTGATAGATGTGTACAATCATGCAAGGTTTTGAAATGCTTCTGAGAAGCAATCTGCTTCAAATGAGAGGTTTGGAATTGGTTACAATCACACTG
This sequence comes from Flaveria trinervia, assembly GCA_025506515.1. Lineage (NCBI taxonomy): Eukaryota > Viridiplantae > Streptophyta > Magnoliopsida > Asterales > Asteraceae > Flaveria > Flaveria trinervia. Next base: position 22,327,616 of record CM046458.1, read on the forward strand.
CTCCACCTACAAATTTTACCCCAAGAGCAGAGGTAGAATCTGATGGTGAGAGTGATAACCAATCCATCACATCATGTGATCTACCTTCTGATACATCACAATCAGAAGTAGCGTCAGTATCAAGCCCTCTTTGAACCTTTCAGCTGATGTTGATGGTTCAAATGCTGACTTTCAATGATTAACGAGTTGATCAACTCAGGAGTTAATTCTGAAGGTCCTGAAAGGACTAAAGAGCAGGATTTAACACCTGAAGTTCAAACTTCAACTGCTGTCAGTACTGAAGAGAAGAAAACTGTCAGTAGAAAGAGTTTGAAGACTACTAAAGAGGCTATCAAGAAAGCAAACAATGCTTCCAAAGCATTGAAGAAAAAGTCTTCTGTTGCTTCACCCTCTTTAGTTGATGATCAACCTAAGATGAAGAAGAAACCATGTGAAGTATGTGGTTTGTTCAATCATCTTACAAATGATTGTTGGTACAAAAGAGGCTCCAAACTCAAACTAAAAGAAGAAATTAATGAGAAAATGGTAAAAATGAAAACTGAGTTTGAGACCACATTTGTATCAGCAACATCAAATCCTGTAACCCTTAAGTCCTCAAAGAAATCCAAAAAGGAAGGGGTTTAAACAGGTGACAGGTGAGGGTGCTCAGAAGAAGAAGGTGCAACATAGAAACTTATCAAACTCCACTAGCAATGTGTCTGCTGAGCTGAAAGCTTTTTCACAAAATCAGACACAGCTGGTTATGATGGTTCAACATCTGTTGGGTAGAGTTAACCAACTAGATGCTCCTATGTTGAAACCACAGAAAAGGAGTCCAAGCCAAAGACTCCTCTTCTACACCATCTTCTTCCTCTCAGGCGATGTTGTGTTCTAACGAAAACCTGTTAGTTTACCATCTATTGATGAGACCAGGCCCCAAACCAAAAGCTTTGTAGTCTCAAACTAACTACTAATTGTTTTATTTGCAGGGTTCTTCAACATGCCAAAGTAGCATCTGGTATGTAGACAGTGGGGGATCTATGCACATGACTGGGAACAGCTCTCTTCTTCATGACTACTCTCAAGGAAAGAAGGATTTGTCTCTTTTGGCAATGATGCTAGGGTTACATCATCGGTAAGGCTTTGTCTCCAATGGAGAAATCAAATTTGATGATGTTAATCATGTGGAAAATCTCAAGTACAATCTCTTGAGTGTTAGTCAAATTGTGTGATAAAGGCCATGTTGCCCTTTTTCCCAGTCAAAACTGTAGGATTCTGTCATCCAAAGTTTGGCACTTGATGACAAGGTGTTGGATGATCACACTCTCCTGACAGCCAACAGGACAGGAGAGTGTATGCCTAGATCTTTCTAAGAAGATAGATCTCAAAGGCAATCCTTGCCGATTTTCCAAGCTCTTCTCAAGAATCTAATTTTGGCACAGGAGCTGGGTCATGTTAATCTCAAAAACATGAATCAGCTTACCCACAATAGTTTAGTCAGAGGCTTACCAATAAAGGAGTTCCACTGTGATGAAACCTGCACTGCGTGTTTAAAGGAAAACAACACAAAGTCTCATTCCCTCCTATTGAAGTGCCTAAGTCCACTGCCTGCTTGCAACTACTTCATATGGATCTATTTGGTCCTGTGAGAGTAATGAGCATGGCAAAGAAGAAATACTGTCTGGTAATTGTGGATGATATACTCCAGATTTGTATGGACTTTCTTTCTACATTCAAAGGATGAGGCTGCTCAGAAGATCATTCACTTTGTGTTGTATATGAGAAGCAGTATTCCCTTCCAGTCAAGTGTATTAGGAGTGACAACGGAACTGAGTTCAGAAATCATACACTTGATGACTTCTATCTTTCAAAGGGAATCAAAAGGCAGTTCAGCATTCCAGAACTCCAAACCAAATGGAGTAGTGGAGAGAAAGAACAGGACCCTCATTGAAGCTGCAAGGTCCATGCTGGCTGACTCAGGTTTGCCACTGACCTTTTGGGCTGAAGCTGTCAACACAGCTTGCTATGTGCAAAATAGAGTTTTAGTAAATCAGAGGTTGATGAAGACTCCATATGAAGTCCTCCATCATTGGCTCCTCTGATTTAATTTGCAAAGCATTTGGGTGTCCCTTTTTTATTCCAACAAAGGATCAACTCCATAAATTTGATCCTAAGGTGGATGCATGGTACTTTGTTGGTTATTCATCTACTTGCAAAGCATACAGAGTCTTCAATGCAGCACAAAGATGGTTGAAGAAACTCTACATGTTAAGTTCAATGAATCTCCAAAGGACAAGATTCCACAAAGCCCTGTGGAGTTATTTGATTTGGACATACTGCAATATGTTCCTTATCAAACTCCTGCTGTTGCTCCTGTCAACAGTTCACCACATGGTGGTACTGCTGATGATGATGATGATTGCAGTACTCACCTCTTCAGTTTAGTGGTCAGCTGCCTGGCTCAGCTAGACCTGATGTTCCTGTAGCTCCAGTAGCACCATCCACTACAAATGCTGATGAGATCTCTTCGAATTCAACTTCCTTTGAACTACCATCACTGATTGGTTTCAAGGAAATGATTCACCATCACCATCTGTTGCTGCTGAGCCTGCTACAAACACTTGCACAGATCTCATTGTGTATCAAGATCTGAAGAATCACCCTATGTCTCAAATCATTGGTGATATCACTGCTGGAGTATCAACAAGAAGTCAATTGTCAAACTTCTGCTTTTATGCTCTCTTCATCAGTCAGCAAGAGCCAAAGAATTATCACATTGCTTTAAAGGACAATGGATGGGTTGATGCTATGCAGCTTGAGCTTCTTCAGTTCAAGAAACAGCAAGTGTGGGAACTGGTTCCTCTACTCCAGGTAAGTGTGCAATAGGCACTAAATGGGTGTTTAGGAACAAAACTGATGAAAATGGGCTTATTGTTAAGAACAAGGCCAGACTGGTTGTCAGGGGTTTGCACAAGAAGAAGGTATTGATTATGATGAAACCTTTGCCACTGTAGCCAGACTGGAAGCAATTCGATTGTTTTTAGGCTTATGCTGCTTATCAAAACCTTAAGGTTTTTCAAATGGATGTCAAAAGTGCATTTTTGTATGGAAAATTAAAGAAGAGGTTTATGTATGTCAACCTCCAGGCTTTGAGGACAATAAACATCCCAATTGGGTGTATAAGCTTGATAAGGCTCTTTATGGGTTAAAACAAGCTCCCAGAGCCGGTATGAGGACATTATCAAACTTTCTTCTGGAAAACAATTTCACTAGAGGCCCATAGATAAAACTTATTCATTAAGAAAGCTGGGCAGCATAATCTACTTGTTCAAATTTATGTAGATGATATCATTTTTGCATCCTCTGATCCAAGTTGTGTGATGCCTTTACAAAGTTGATGCAACAAAAGTTTGAAATGAGTGCCATGGGGAATTACAGTTCTTTCTGGGGTTGCAAATCAAACAAAAGGCTGATGGAATTTTCATTCATCAGTCCAAATATACAAAAGATCTTTTGCAAAAGTTGATTTACAAAAATGTAAGTCCTGTTCTACCCCCATGTGCAGCACCACACAACTGGATACCGATCAGAAAGGTAAAGTGGTTGATGAAACACTTTACATATGTATGATTGGGTCCTTGATGTATTTAACAGCTTTTAGACCAGATATTATGTTTGCTACATGTGTTTGTGCTAGATTTCAGGCTGCACCTAAAGAGTCTCATCTGATTGCAGTCAAGAGGATCTTTAGATATCTGCAAGGCACTCCATCTCTAGGTTTATGGTATTCTACTGGACATTCTGGTAAATTAGTTGCTTTTCTGACAGTGACTATGCAGGGTGTAAGTTGACCAGGAAATCAACTTCTGGTGGATGTCAATTCCTAGGCAACTGCTTGATTTCTTGGCGGAGCAAGAAACAGACCTCAGGCTACATCAACTGCTGAAGCAGAGTACATTGCTGCTGCAAGTTGTACATCTCAGGTACTCTGGCTTCAAAACCAACTTCTGGATTATGGCATTTCAGAGACTAAGACTCCATTGTTAATGGATAGTGCTTCAGCTCTTTGCATTGTCAAAAATCCAGTCCAGCACTCTAGGACCAAACATATAGAGATCAGACATCATTTTATAAGGGATTGTTTGAAAAAGGTCTGATTGATCCTAAGTTTGCCTAGTGCTGATGAGCTTGCAGACATTTTTACTAAGCCTTTGGATAGTTCAACTTTCCAAAACCTGGTGTTAAGGCTTGGTATGCTGCAGCTAGAATAAGTGACAACTACTGATGATCTTAGTAATAAGTACTGATGATCATTAGTACCTATGTCACATATAAGTACTGATGAGCTCCCTTACCTCAGTAGTTTTTATAACTACTGAAGGCTAAATGTCTCATAAGTACTGAAGTACTTCATCTGTTCTAAACTACGGATGTAGTTACAACTACTCATGCAGTTAAAACTACTACAATCAGTAAAAACAGATAAGTACTGATGTCCTATGAAACAACTGAAATCAGCTAAAAAGACTGATGAATGTGTTGAGGACAGTGTGAAACACCTGAAAAGCTAAGAATTGACGAAAACAGCTGAAGAGAACTTTCTCTTCAGTCGTTTGTACAACTGCTATTTCATTCTAAACAACTGAAGCAAAACCACGTCTTCAGTAGTTTTTATAACTACTGAGACTAATACCAAGTCTTCAGTTGTTTACAACAGCTGATGACAAAACCACTGTCTTCAGTAGTTTCATAACTACTGATGACAAACACCAAGTCCTCAGTTGTTTCAATCATCTAAAGTCAAAACCACGGTCTTCAGTAGTTTTGCCTAACACCACGACTTCAGCTGTTTCAACGTCTGAAAGGATAATACCATGTCAACGGTCGTTTAAAACTACTAATGACTAACACCACATCCTTCAATCGTTTTCTTACCCGTACCCTATAAATACCCTTAACCTAAGCTCTCAATGCTTCATCTTCTTCAAACCTAACGTCCTCTCCAAACTTCCTTTTCTCCATGGCGTCCATGCAAATTAAACCGCGACACAACTGTGTTGCCTACCTCACTAAATCGCCCATCTGGACTAAGTTCGATACTACTATCGATCTTATGGTTCAGTACCAATACCATACGGCATTTCTTCTGAATCCCATACTACATGCCGAATCCCTTCAACAATTTTGGATGAATTACTGTTACCACTGGGGAGAAAAAACACACCATCCCTCCAGTCGGTCGTAAACCACAAAGAAGTAGTCATCACTCCTGAAATAATCCGCCAAATTCTTCAAACTGATGATGCTAGTTCTCCTGCTGGATATCCGAAGGGCACCATAGATCTATCTTATGCTCAACATGGATATCAAGGCGATCTCAGTGCCTCCACTATCATGAAGAGAAACACTTTATGACGCTGAGCGCCTGATTTTTCACATGGTGAATGTATGTTTAGCCCCTGACGTCGTCTTGGGATCAAATGTCGACAAAATGGCAGCAGGTAATGTATTCTATTCTTGAGCAACAACCACTAAATTTTCAGAAATAATATTTTTAGAGCTCAAGGATATGGCTCAAAAACTAACTGCCAACCGTTGGATACTATATCCACGGTTCATAATGGCCATCATTACAAACCAGCTTAATGCTGAGGGACTTGTTGGCTTGGGAGTCCCTGCTACGGCTGTTCTGCCGGAAGTAACCTCCCGGCACAACTCTGACGGACACTCAAAATGGCTGCCAAGCTGCGAAAACCCACGCAGCTGGAACCCACAGCCACCACCTCCAAATCCAAAGTCCCCACCAAACCCACCAAAAAGAAACCCAAAACGGCTAACTCAGGAATTGAGTCCCTGAAGATGCCCCTGCAACACAAACGCAGGATATATCCACTAGTCCAAACCCCCTAGTGGATACAATGACTCTTCCAGCCATAGCCGCTAAGGCTTCCTCCCAACAGGAGCCTGCAACAACCACAAAAGGGGTACCTACATATCTGGGATCTTCCTCACTTGAGGGGATTGCCATTGAAGAGCACCAACTTCCCCAGGTGCACACTGCTTCTATCCCTTCACCCCCACAACCGCCCCTCACAGCCCAACTTTATAGTTGCACAAGTGCTGACTCAACTGCACACCTCACCCCCTCCCCACAACTACTTACTACTGGGAATACCTCTACAATTGAGGGGGAGGAACACAGTGCACTTGAGAATCCACAGCACAGGGGTTTACACTTCTATCTCCTGGTGTAGACAAGGAGCTTAGAATATCTAGTGAGGCTGCCACCTCCTCTGACTCAGCATATGATCAGAGTGGGGCTGGTAATATTGCTAAGACCTCACTAGAGGCAACAGCTGATGATGGACACTGTCCTGAGGCTGGAAGTCCCCAGTACCAAGCACAAGGGGCACATGCATCAACTGCTCTACACCAAATGCATGTAAATCCTGCTCTTAGCAGGAGGTCAGATGATTCAGCCTCAGCTGATGATGACCTGGGCTTTTTCTATGATGTTCTTGCCCAGAACACAATCCTTGAAGAGAAAGTCAGTAGGCTGCAAAACCTACTTGACCAACTCTCACAAGGAGAAAGACCATCTGCCTCAACCCACCCACAGATGGCACCTTCACTTGAAGGTTCCCCAAACACTACGCCACTCCAAACTCACCCACCTGCCTCTGCTTCAGGCCCTACTTCTCAGGAACAGAACCCTCCTGAGCAAATAGGTGCTGCACTTCAAAATTCCCTCCCTCTCATCACACCCATAATCACTGATATTGTGACTAAAGCCATTGATGAGAGGCTTTCCTCAACTTTACAGCCCTTGATTGATGCTGCTGTCCAAAAGACTCTTTCTGCGGTACAAACCCCTCTCTCCAATGCAACCAAAAAGGGGGAGAGTACTGCAGTGAAAGAAAAGAAGAGGAAAAGAACAGAGGAGAAGAAGGAAGAGAAGCAAGCCCAAGAGGAGGAGAAAGAAAAGCAACCTCTGCTCACTTACAAGCGAAAGAGAAGTGCTGATGATCACACTACTGAAGACAAATCCTTGGAGGAGCTGGTCAAAGAAGCTGACACTACACACAGCCGCTCCATGGATAAAATAATGAACAACTCTTCAGGCAGGGGTTGACACAGCCACACTGGATAGTGAGATCAGAAGGTTAGAAGTGCAAGAGATACAAACCCGATGGGCAGGGTATGATGCTCTTGAGAAAGAGAGATTGGAAATAATGATCCGCTTCATTGCAAAATATTTAGGAAGATCATTAGTGGAGATTCGAGCATGGACCAGGGACAGCATTCTGGCTATAGCCACCAGAATCTGTCTGTCTGAGCAATTCAACAAAGGGATTATTGTGGAAGCCCTTGATGAGGCTGGGGCTGGTAAAAGGTTAGAGATGGCTAAACTCACAAAGGCGAAACTAACCACAAAGATGCTGGATCAACCTTCCCTTCCACCCACTCAAACAGATCCTATCCCTCAAATCTCCAACCAATCTCTAAGCCAAAATCCAAACATCCTCATTCTTCAAAACAATCCTTCACCAACACCAATTCCTTCACCAACACAACCATCATCCAGTGATGTACCCAGAAGGAGGAGACGGGGGTGCTGAGGATGGAAGAAGAAGAAGAAGAGGAGGATGAAGATGATAGTCTGCCACTCTCTGTTGTTCTGAAGCTACCAAAACCCCGAAGTCAACCCATGATCACATCTGACTCTCAAAGGGAAATGGTCAGAGTCAAGATAGAAGAAGAAGAACAGCAGAAACAGCACGATGAGCAACTGTTGAAGATGGTTGACAAGGAATTTCCTCAGTCATCATCTATTCAAGCCATGAAAGGGCATGCTCAAAGGCTGTACACTCTCAGGCACACCTTTCAGTATCAGAAGGAGAGAGTGAGAGTATGGCCAGACCCCAGGGTGAGTTCTAGAATCCATAAAAGAACTATCCCACACAGATACAACGGCCAGGTACGAAAAACAATAGAGTCTACCATCATGTTGGCCGTTGTAGTCTCACCTTGGGAAATCATTGATGAATTCAAGAAAGCTCACCAAGCAAAGAAGACCCCTCAAGCTTACTAGAAAACAAGATGATAAGAAGGGGTTGCTATATAAGAAGCTTGAAGACATCCAGAAGAATGAGCTCCAGTTACTCCTTGAAGGCAACCATCCAGATGAATTTGTATATAGGGAGGTAACTATGGTGGAGCTGAAAAATGGCAAGACCATGAAGTACTTATCAGAGTACTATGGTCCAGAGTTCTTCTTCGAAGGAGGAGTAGAAGAACTCTCTCAGGAGGAACAAGTTGTTCTCCTTGAGGCCTATGTTCGTGAGTCATACAGACTCATTATGGGGAAGTAAATCTCATGAAGGATAACAACTCTGTGTCCAGTTCCCCAAAACAGAGTTCCCATTCATACTCTGCCAAACAAATATTTGAGATTTCTTCCCAGGCCGGAGCTTACATGGGTCATCTTCTCTACTGATCAAGAAGGAAAAAGACCAACATTATGCCATCAATAAGTGGGATAATGAATAAGTTAGAGGTTTTGGCTGCATTGGTTCAGGGGGAGTTTGTTGGACCAAAAGAGCCAATGAGCCAAGATCAGAAAACCTCTAAGTCCCACATGGTATCACAACAACTGCTGAAAGCCTCATCAGTAGTTTGACAAAGTGCTGAAGACTTCAACAGCCGAAGATCAAGTACTGAAGACCTCAACAGCTGAAAACTAAAGTACTGAAGTACAACAGCTGAACAACACAAGTGCTGAAGCTGAAAGACTAAAGTACTGAAGTACAACAGCTGAAGAGTTTACAAGTACTGAAGATCAACAACTGATGTACAAAGTCTGAAGACAAAGACTGAAGACATCAGCTGATGGTATCTACTGAAGTCATCAGCTGATGAAACATGAAGGTCAAAGTTTGAAGATCAAGTACTGAAGCCTCAGTAGTTTGTCACAACTGCTGAAGAGTACTTCTTCAGTAGTTGTGATATCAGTAGTTTTATATTTTTATGTTTCAGTAGTTTGTTAAAACGACTGAAGAGCTTGTTCTTCAGTCGTTGTAGTTTCAGTAGTTTTATATTTTTTACTTAACACTCTGATATGTTCTCAGTAGTTGTGAACATTTCAGTAGTTTGTTAAGAGTTAGTTATTTGTATTAGATCTGCCAGTTGTCACTTTCCATGATAACAGCAGTGATTGTTGCACTCTATATAAGGAGTGACAACCTATTGTAAGATGAATGAATGAATGGAATGAATGATGATTTGATTGGAAATATTCTACATCTATAAACATTCCTTGAAATCAGAAATATATATTCTCTCCCTATAACCGTATGCGCTCCTAATGCATACAAGTATCGATTGCTTGCTACAATCTGTCTAATTCCTGTTTGTATTCCGCTGCTTTAAATCCTAATACATCAAACTTGTGATCACTGATCCTGTCAATCTTCCTTTGACTAATGTGTCCCATTCTCCGATTCCAGGAGATGGAATCCTTCTCAGTAGCTTTAGATAAGAAACACTAAACCTCATGATCCGATGTGGCAGCTGTTGACAGATCCAAGACATAAAGGTCTTTATATCTTGAAGCAGTCATCAGAACTTGGTCTTCTGGGATCATATATTCTTTCTTCAGCATGTAACACTTCTGATTATCGAAGACGACTTTAAATCCTTTATCACAGATTTTGGACACAGAAAGTAAGTTGTTCTGCAGTTGTTGAACGTAGTTCACTTTATCAAACTTAACTTTCTGATTTCCCACTTCTCCATGAGCTGTGATATAGCCTCCTTTGTTTCCTGCAAAGGAAACATGCCTCCTTTTATTGTTTGACGTTAGATAAAAGGGCGCTATTTCCTGTCATGTGCCGGGATGCTCCGCTGTCTATAATCCACGTGTTAGTCTCAGCACTATATCGAGCACCCTACGCATACAAAGTAAAAGAATCAGTTTAGGTTAGGAAGCCAAGCTTTGACTTTCTTGGGTTTCCCAGAGGCATCACATATCATAAACTCCACCCATTGACCCTTAGAAGGTGAGGGTAGCTCAGGGTCCTTCTTGTTATCAGTATTAGACACAAGGGTGGATTTTTCTTTCCATAAGCCCGATTTGTGCAATCCCTGTTTATGGAAACAGTCGTCTGGCTTACAGGTTGGACTTTAGATTCACTAGCTCTTCTAGGTGGAGTTAGAGAATTCCGCTTAGAAGACCTAGGTCTAGAGTCCAGAAGATCAATCTTCTTCCTAGGTGTCTGATAGAAATGACAGTCAGAAGCAATGTGTCCTCATTCTCCACAGTTGTAGCATGACCTGCTATCAACTTTATGAGTAGACTTTCTTTGTGGAGAAGTGCGTGACACTCTAGTAACATCAAACACTTTAGTTTTTGACTCTTGGATGTTTGATGTTTTCTCTGGTAGAACAAACTTTACTAATTTAACCTGTTTTCCTTTTTGGTTAGCTGATTTTTGACTTGAAGCATGTGAAAAAGTAACATTTGAAGTCTTTTAGGTTCATGATTTGACTCTATTTGGCCCTGACTGTAAATTAACTTTTTCAAATTCATTTTCCAGGTTAACACATGGCATTTTACCCTTTGCCTTTGAAGTGCCTCCTTTTGTTTCTTACCAGATTCAGTAGATGAACATGAGGTGTCTGGATCAGTAACAAGAGGAGTGGTCACCACATGATCCTGATGGGGTTATTATTTACTGGTCTAGACTTGGTGTTCATCAAGGTCTCAGGTGGTGGTGGAACACTTTGTAGCCTAATCCCTCCCCGTTATTCCTTTCTCTTACTAAGTGTTGAACTATGTGTGAAGAACTAGTCCAATATGCAGTTTCTGTTTTAATGAATGAACTTCGATTCTAGAACTGCTTTTGTTTCTTAGTGTCTTCTAGGGAGTTAAGATAATACCTAATGTCGTTTGCTTGGTTGAAAGCCACTACTTCAGTTTCCCTAAGTTGTTTGGTCAATAGGTCTATCTTTCTTTATAACAATGGCATTTTGTTTTAGTACTCGATTTGCCTCAGTGCATAGACGTAAATCTTTTACTAAGTTATCATTATGATCTAATAACCTAGCAAATTTTTCATCTATGCTATTCCTAAACGTGTCACAATCAGAACAAGCATGGTTATTAAAAAGTCGGTCAGTGGTACTTACCTGAGTTGGTTCAGAAGTATTAGCCATCAGTGCCGCATCAGATGATTCTGGTTCTGTCAACTCTGGCTTTTCAATCTCTAAGGTGGAAACTTCCTCATTTGACTTGTAGCTGACCTCGGCTGCAGTTGTTTCTTCACTATGTGACATTGCAATTTCAACTGCTATATCACCTTCACTCGCAGAATCATCGTCAATATCCTCGACACTGGCAATGTTAGATTCTCCTGGTGAGACAAACCTGAAACTCCAATCCTGTCCTTCATCATCATTAGCAGTTAGTGCTTTAGGGTCCTTGTTTGATGAAGTTGAATTAGAGGGTTGCTTGTCCTGGCGAGTTAATGTAGGATGAGCGATCACAAGTTTGATGTATTAGAGTTCAAAGCAGCAGAATAAGAACAGGAATTAGACAAATTGTAGCAAGAAATCGATACTTGTATGCATTAAGAGCACATACGGTTATAGTGAGAGAATATATTTCTGATTCAAGAATGTTTATAGATATGGAATATTTCTGATCAAATCATTCATCTTATTACAATAGGTTGTCACTCCTTATATAGAGTCCACAATCACTGCTGTTATCACGGAAAGTGACAACTGGTAGATCTATTACAAAATAACTAAATCTAACAAACTACTGAAATGTTCACAACTAATGAGAACATATCAGAGTGTTAAGTACAGAATATAAAACTACTGATTAGAAACTACTAAAACTACAACGACTGAAGATAAGCTCTTCAGTCGTTTTACAAAACTACTGAAACTAGAAATATAAAACTACTGATATCACAACTACTGAAGAAGTGCTCTTCAGCAGTTGTGACAAACTACTGACGCTTCAGTACTTGATCAGTAGAGAATATGACCCATGTAAGCTCCGGCCTGGGAAGAAATCTATATTTGTTTGGCAGGATATGAATGGGAACTCTGTTTTGGGGAACTGGACACAGAGTTGTTATCCCATTCATGAGATTTACTTCCCCATAATGAGTCTGTATGACTCTCGAACATAGGCCTCAAGGAGAACAACTTGTTCCTCCTGAGAGAGTTCTTCGACTCCTCCTTCGAAGAAGAACTCTGGACCATAGTACTCAGATAAGTACTTCATGGTCCTGCCATTTTCAGCTCCACTGTAGTTACCTCCCTATAGACAAATTCATCAGGATGGGTGCCTTCAAGGAGTAACTGGAGCTCATTCTTCTCGATGTCTTCAAGCTTTTTATATAACAACCCTTTTTAATCATCTTGTTTTCTAGTAAGGCTTGAGGGGTCATCTTTGCTTGATGAGCTTTCTTGAATTCATCAATTATTTCCCAGGGTGTGACTACAATGGCCAACATGATGGTAGATTCTATTGTTTTTCTAACCTGGCCATTGTATCTGTGTGGAATAGTTCTTTTATGGATTCTAGAACTCACCCTAGGGTCTGGCCATACTCTCACTCTCTCCTTCTGATACTGAAAAGTGTGCCTGAGAGTGTACAGCCTCTGAGCATGCCCTTTCATGGCTTGAATAGATGATGACTGAGGAAATTCCTTGTCAACCATCTTCAATAGTTGCTCATCGTGCTGTTTCTGCTATTCTTCATCTTCTATCTTGACTCTGACCATTTCCCTTTGAGAGTCAGGTGTGATCATGGGTTGACTTCTGGGTTTGGTAGCTTTAGAACAGTAGAGAGTGCAGACTATCATCTTCATCATCTTCTTCTCTTCTTTTCCATCCTCAGCACCCTTCTCCTCCTTCTAGGTGCATCACTGGATGATGGTTGGGTTGGTAAGGGAATTGGTTTTGAAGAATGAGGATGTTTGGACTTTGGCTTAGAGATTGGTTGGAGATTTGAGGGGTAGGCAGTGTTGAGTGGGTGGAAGGGAAGGTTGATCCAGCATCTTTGTAGTAAGTTTCGCCTTTGTAAGTTTTGCCATTTCTAACGTTTTACCAGCCCCAGCCTCATCAAGGGCTTCAACAATAATCCCCTTGTGGAATTGCTCAGACAGACAGATTTAGGTGGCTATAGCCAGAATACTGTCCCTGGTCCACGCGCGAATCTCCATTAACGATTTCCTAAGTATTTTGCAATGAAGCGGACCATGATCTCCAATCTCTCTTTTTCAATAGCATCATACCCAGCCCATCGGGTTTGAATCTCTTGCACTTCCAACCTTCTTATCTCACTATCCATGTGGTTGTATCAAACCCTTGCCTGAAGAGTTGTTCAAATATTTTATCCATGGATCGGCTGTGTGTAGTGTCAGCTTCTTTTACCAGCTCTTCCAAGGATTTGTCTTCAGTAGGTGATCATCAGCACTTTTCTTTCGCTGTGTAAGTGAGCAGTGGTTGCTTTTCTTTCTCCTCCTCTTGGGCTTGCTTCTCTTCCTTCTTTCCTCTGTTCTTTTCTCTTCTTTTTTTCACTGCAGTACTCTCCCCCTTTTGGATGGATTGGAGGAGGGGTTTGTACCGCAGAAAGTGTCTTTTGCACAGCAGCATCAATCAAGGGTTGTAAAGTTGAGGAAAGCCTCTCATCAATGGCTTTAGTCACAATATCAGTGATTATGGGTGTGATGAGAGGGAGGGAATTTTGAAGTACAACACCTATTTGCCCAGGAGTTCTGTTCCTGAGAAATAGGGCCTGAAGTAGAGGCAGGTGGTTGAGTTTGGAGTGGCTTAGTGTTTGGGGAACCTTCAACTGAAGGTGCCATCTGTGGGTTGGTGGAGGCAGATGGTCTTTCTCCTTGTGAGAGTTGGTCAAGTAGGTTTTGAAGCCTACTGACTTTCTCTTCAAGGATTGTGTTCTGGGCAAGACATCATAGAAAGCCAGGTCATCATCAGCCGAAGCTGAATCATCTGACCTCCTGCTTGGAGCAGGATTGACATGCACGGGTGTAGACCAGTTGTTGCATGTGCCCCTTTGCTTGGTACTGGGGACTTCCAGCCTCAGGACAATGTCCATCATCAGCTGTTGCCTCTAGTGAGGTCTTAGCAATGTTACCAGCCTCATTCTGATCATGTGCTGATTCAGAAGAGGTGGCAGCCTCACTAGATATTCTAAGCTCCTTATCTACACCAGGAGATAGAAGTGATAAACCCCTGTGCTGTGGGTTCTCAATTGCACTGTGTTCCTCCCCCTCAATTGTAGAGGTGTTCCCAGTAGTAAGTTGTTTCTGGGGAGGGGGTGAGGAGTGCAGTTGAGGCAGTCACTATTAACATTAAAGTTGGGCTGTGAGGGGCGGTTGTATGGGGTGAAGGGATAGAAGCAGTGTGCACCTGGGGAGGTTGGTGCTTTTCAATGGCAATCTCCTCAAGTGAGGAAGATCCCAGATATGTAGGTACCCCTTGTGTGGTTGCTGCAGGCTCCTGTTGAGAGGAAGCTGAGCGGCTATGGCAGGAAGAGTCAGTGTATCCACTAGGGTTTGGACTAGTGGATATATCCTGCGTTTGTGTTGCAGGGGCATCCTCAGGGGACTCAATTCCCTGAGTAGCCGTTTTGGGTTTCTTTTGGTGGGTTTGGTGGGGAATTTTGATTGGAGGTGGTGGCTGTGGGTTCCAGCTGCATGGGTTTGCGCAGCTTGGCAGCCATTTGAGTGTGCCTGGTCAGAGTTGTGCCGGGAGTATACTTCCGGCAGAACAGCCATAGCAGGGACTCCCAAGCCAACAAGTCCCTCAGCATTAACGATGCTATGTAAATGATGGCCATTATGAATCGTGGATATAGTATCCAACGGTTAACAGTTAGTTTTGAGCCATATCCTTGAGCTCCGAAAATATTATTTCTGAAAAATTTAACGGTTGTTGCTCAAGAATAGAATACATTACCTGCTGCCACTTTGTCGACATTTGATCCCAAGATGAAGTCTTAGGAGCCAAACATATATTCACCATGTGAAAAATTAGGCGTTCAGCGTCATGGAAGTGTTTCTTCATGATAGTGGAGGCACTGAGATTGCCTTGATATCCATGTTGAGCAAAGGATAGATCTGTGGTGCCCTTGGGATATCCAGCAGGAGAAATAGCATCATCCAGAGAAAGAATTTGGCGGATTATTGCAGGAGTGATGACCACTTCTTTGTTGTTGACAACCGACTGGAGAGATGGTGTGTTGTTGTTCTCCCCAGTGGTAATAGTAACGTTCATCCAAAATTGTTGGAGGGATTCGGCATGTAGTATGGGATTCAGAAGAAATGCCGTTTTGTATTGGGACTGAACCATAAGATCGATAGCAGTATCGAACTTAGCCCAGACATGCGATTTAGTAAGGTAGGCAACACAGTTGTGTCGCGGTTTAATTTGCATGGACGCCATTGAGAAGAGAGAAGTTTTGGAGAGGAACGTTAGGTTTGAAGAGGATGAAGCATTGAAGGATCAGGTCAGGGGTATTTATAGGGTACGGGTAAGAAAACGACTGAAGGATGTGGTGTTAGTCATCAGTAGTTTTGAACGATTGTTGACATGGTATGATCCTTTCAGACGTTGAAACAGCTGAAGTCCTGGTGTTAGGCATCAGAAGTTAGAAAACTACTGAAGACCGTGGTTTTGACTTCAGATGATGAAACAACTGAGGACACGGTGTTTGTCATCAGTAGTTATGAAACTACTGAAGACAGTGGTTTTGTCATCAGCTGTTGTAAACAACTGAAGACTTGGTATTAGTCATCAGTAGTTATAAAACTACTGAAGACATGGTATTGCTTCAGTTGTTTAGAATGAAACAACAGTTGTACAAACGACTGAAGAGAAATTTCTCATCAGCTGTTTTCGTCAATTCTTAGCTTTTCAGCTGTTTCATACTGTCCTCAACACATTCATCAGCCTTTTTGGCTGATTTCAGTTGTTTCATAGGACATCAGTACTTAATGTTTTTTATGATTCAGTAGTTGTAACTGCATAAGTAGTTGTAACTACATCAATAGTTTAGAACAGATGAAGTACTTCAGTACTTGTGAGACATTTAGCCTTCAGTAGTTATAAAAACTGCTGAGGGTAAAAGAACTCATCAGTACTTATATGTGACATGGTTACCAATGATCATCAGTACTTATTACTAAGATCATCAGTAGTTGTCACTTATTCTAGCTGCAGCATACCAAGCCTTAGCACTAGGTTTTGGAAAGTTGAACTATCCAAAGGCTTAGTAAAAATGTCTGCAAGCTCATCAGCACTAGGCACAAACTTAGGATCAATCAGACCTTTTTCAAAACAATCCCTATAAAATGGTGTCTGATCTCTATATGTTTGGTCCTAGAGTGCTGGACTGGATTTTTGACAATGCAAAGAGCTGAAGCACTATCCATTAAAATGGAGTCTTAGTCTCTGTAATGCCATAATCCAAAAGTTGGTTTTGAAGCCAGAATACTTGAGATGTACAACTTGCAGCTTCAATGTACTCTGCTTCAGCAGTTGATGTAGCAACTGAGGTCTGTTTCTTGCTCTGCCAAGAAATCAAGCAGTTGCCTAGGAATTGACATCCACCAGAAGTTGATTTCCTGGTCAACTTACACCTGCATAGTCACTGTCAGAAAAAGCAACTAATTTACCAAATGTCCAGTAGAATACCATAAACCTAGAGATGGAGTGCCTTGCAGATATCTAAAGATCCTCTTGACTGCAATCAGATGAGACTCTTAGGTGCAGCCTGAAATCTAGCACAAACACATGTAGCAAAGATAATATCTGGTCTAGAAGCTGTTAAATACATCAAGGACCAATCATACATCGGTAAAGTGTTTCATCAACCACTTTACCTTTCTGATCTGTATCCAGTTGTGTGGTGCTGCACATGGGGGTAGAACAAGGCTTACAGTTTTGTAAATCAAACTTTTGCAAAAGATCTTTTGTGTATTTGGACTGATGAATGAAAATTCCATCAGCCTTTTGTTTGATTTGCAACCCCAGAAAGAACTGTAACTCTCCCATGGCACTCATTTCAAACTTCTGTTGCATCAACTTTGTAAAGGCATCACACAACTTTGGATCAGAGGATGCAAAAATGATATCATCTACATAAATTTGAACAAGTAGATTATGCTGCCCAGCTTTCTTAATGAATAAAGTCTTATCTATGGAGCCTCTAGTGAAATTATTTTCCACAAGAAAGTTTGATAACGTCTCATACCAGGCTCTAGGAGCTTGTTTTAACCCATAAAGAGCCTTATCAAGCTTATACACCCAATTAGGATGTTTATTGTCCTCAAAGCCTGGAGGTTGACATACATAAACCTCTTCTTTAATTTTTCCATACAAAAATGCACTTTTGACATCCATTTGAAAGACTTAAGGTTTTGATAAGCAGCATAAGCTAAAAACAATCGAATTCCTTCCAGTCTGGCTACAGAGGCAAAGGTTTCATCATAATCAATACCTTCTTCTTGTGCAAACCCCTGAACAACCATTCTGGCTTTGTTCTTAACAATAAGCCATTTTCATCAGTTTTATTCCTAAACACCCATTTAGTGCCTATTGCACACTTAACTGGAGGTAGAGGAACCAGTTCCCACACTTGCTGTTTCTTGAACTGAAGAAGCTCAAGCTGCATGGCATCAACCCATCCATTGTCTTTTAAAGCAATGTGATAACTCCTTGGTCTTGCTGACTGATGAAGAGAGCATAGAAGCAGAAATTTGACAATTGACTTCTTGTTGATACTCAGCAGTGATATCACCAATGATTTGAGACATTGGGTGATTCTTCAGATCTTGATACACAATGAGATCTGTGCAAGTGTTTGTAGCAGGCTCAGCAGTAACAGATGGTGATGGTGAATCATTTCCTTGAAACCAATCAGTGGATGGTAATTCAAAGGAAGTTGAATTCGAAGAGATCTCATCAGCATTTGTTGTGGATGGTGCTACTGGAGCTACAGGAACATCAGGTCTAGCTGAATCAGGCAGTTGATCACTAAACCTGAAGAGGTGAGTACGGCAATATCATCATCATCAGCACCAGCAGTACCACCAGGTGGTGAACTGTTGACAGGAGCAACAGCAGGAGTGTGAAGGAAACATATTGCAGTATGTCCAAATCAAATAACTCCACAGGGCTTTGTGGAATCTTGTCCTTTGGAGATTCATTGAACTTAACATGTAGAGTTTCTTCAACCATCTTTGTTCTGTAGTTGAAGATTCTGTATGCCTTGCAAGTAGATGAATAACCAACAAAATACCTGCATCCACCTTAGGATCAAGTTATGGAGTTGATCCTTTGTGTTGAGAATAAAACAGGGACACCCAAATGCTTTGAAAAATGAAATCAGAGGAGCCAAATGATGGAGAACTTCATATGGAGTCTTCATCAACCTCTGATTTACTAAAACTCTATTTTGCACATAGCAAGCTGTGTTGACAGCTTCAGCCCAAAAGGTCAGTGGCAAACCAGAGTCAGCCAGCATGGACCTTGCAGCTTCAATGAGGGTCCTGTTCTTTCTCTCCACTACTCCATTTTGTTCTGGAGTCCTTGGGATGCTAAACTGCCTTTTGATTCCCTTTGAAAGATAGAAGTCATCAAGTGTATGATTTCTGAATTCAGTTCCATTGTCACTCCTAATACACTTGACTGGAAGGGAATACTGCTTCTCAATATACAACACAAAGTGAATAATCTTCTGAGCAACCTCATCCTTTGAATGTAGAAAGAAAGTCCATACAAATCTGGAGTAATCATCCACAATTACCAGACAGTATTTCTTCTTTGCCATGCTCATTACTCTCACAGGACCAAATAGATCCATATGCAGTAATTGCAAGCAGGCAGTGGACTTAGGCACTTCAATAGGAGGGAATGAGACTTTTTGCTGTTTTCCTTTTAAACAAGCAGTGTAGGTTTCATCACAGTGGAATCCTTTATTGGTAGCCTCTAAGTAAACTATTGTGGGTAAGCTGATTCATGTTTTTGAAATTAACATGAACCAGCCTTCTGTGCCACAGTTTAGATTCTTGAGAAGAGGCTTTGGAAAATAGGCAAGGATTGCCTCTTAGATCTATTTTCTTGAAAGATCTAAGGCATACACTCTTCCTGTCCTGTTGGCTTTCAGTAGAGTGTGATCATCCAACACCTTATCAATCAAATGCAGAACTTTGGATGACAGAATCCTACAGTTTTTACTGGTGAAAAGAGCAACATGGCCTTTATCACACATTTGACTGACACTCAAGAGATTGTACTTGAGATTTTCCACATGATTAACATCATCAAACTTGATTTCTCCATTGGAGACAAAGCCATTTCCAATGATGTAACTCCTAGCATCATTGCCAAAAGAAACAAATCCTTCTTTCCTTGAGAGTAGTCATGAAGGAGAGAGTTGTTCCCAGTCATGTGCATAGATCCCCCACTGTCTATACCAGATGCTACTTTGGCATGTTGAAGAACCCTGCAATAATAAAAATCAGTTAGTTTTGGAGACCAAAACCTTTTTGGTTTTGGGCCTGGTCTCATCAATAGATGGTAAACTAACAGGTTTATTTGGAACAACAGCCTGAGAGGAAGAAGATGGTGAAGAAGAGTAATCCTTGGCTTGGACCTCCTTTTCTGTGGTTTCAACATAGGAGCATCTAGTTGGTTAACTCTACCCAACAGATGTCGAACCATCATAACCAGCTGTGTCTGATTTTGTGATAAAGCTTTCAGTTCATCAGACACATTGCTAAGGAGTTTGATAAGTTCCTATGTTGCACCTTCTTCTTCTGAGCACTCTCAGCTGTCACCTGTTTAACCCCTTCCTTTTTGGATTTCTTTGAGGACTTAAGGGTTACAGGATTTGATGTTGCTGATACAAATGTGGTCTCAAACTCAGTTTTCATTTTTACCATTTTCTCTTTAATTTCTTCTTTTTGTTTGAGTTTGGAACCTCTTTTGTACCAGCAATCATCTGTAAGATGATTGAACAAACCACATACTTCACATGGTTTCTTCTTCATCTTAGGTTGATCATCAACTAAAGAGGGTGAAGCAACTGGAGACTTGCTCTTCAATGCTTTGGAAGCATTGTTTGCTTTCTTGACTGCCTCTTTAGTAGTCTTCAAACTCTTTCTACTGATAGTTATGTTCTTTTCAGTACTAACAGTAGTTGGAGTTTGAACTTCAGGTGTTAAATCCTGCTCTCTAGTCCTTTCAGGACTTTCAGAATTTACTCCTGAGTTGATCAACTCATTGATCATGTGAGTGTTAGCATTTGAACCATCAACATCAGCTGATAGGTTCAGAGTGGACTTGATGCTGACTGCTACTTCTGATTGTGCTGTATCAGAAAGTAGATCACATGATGAGATGGATTGGTTATCACTCTCACCATCGGATTCTACCTCTGCTCTTGGAGTAAAATCTGTAGGTGGAGCAGTGTTATTGTAACCAATGCCAAACTTCACATTTGAAGCAGATTGCTTACTAAGAAGCATTTCAAAACCTTTGCATGATTGTACCCATCTATCACACTCTACCTGGGTAACTACAAGGGTTTCTTTGAGATCTTTGTACTTCTCTAGAAGTACCTCTTCTCTAGCCTTATCATCAATTATTTGGCATTTCAGTTTATAAATCTCATCATTTTTATCTTTAAGCACAGACTCAAACTCAGCTTTTCTTTTGGAAAAAATTTGTTCTAGCTTAGTGTTCTTATTAATTAAAGCTACATTTGCTTCTCTAATGGAAGCAAATGCTGCTATGCATGTTTCAGAACATAATTGGCTTTTGCCTCAGAGGATACTATGATACCTGAGATGTAGAGGCATTAGAAAATGAAGTATCAGCAGACTCCAAAGCCATAAGAGCTAGATTCCAAAAGGACTGTCACCACCATGTTGACCAGCACCTGAGAACACTTGTTCATGACCAGACATGTCATGTGGTAAACTACTCCAGTCAACAACTCCTGGGGTGAAGAAGTTGTGTTGTGAGGTTGAGTTTGTTGTTGAGATTGGGATGGCTGAGGTTCTGGTAGTGCATGAGGTTGTGGTGCCATAGGAACTTGAACTTGATTTGACTGTGGCATGTAATAACAAGGGTAAGGATATGGCATTTGACCCTGAGGAACAAAATATGCAGGAGATTGTTGTTGAGGATGATGACTAGAAGTGACAGGATGTTGCCCTCTGTGTTGTTGACTATTGGCAGGAAAAGTCACAAAGGGTGCAGTGGAGTTAGATCCAGTTGATCTACACTCTCTTGCAAAGTGTCCAAGCCTTTGGCATTTGTGACACCTCAACTTGCTCTTGTCAAAACCAACTTTGTTTTGCCAGAGAGTCCTGGGAATTTTCTTCCAGTTCTTTTGTAGAACTTCTGAGATCTGATATTTATCATGGTCATTTGGCTCAAAATATCCATCTCTTCTAAGTCGTCATCAGCAATCCCCTGAGATCATCCATAATGAAGCATAAATTGTCATTATTACACCCAGTAAACTGACCATCAACACTCACAAATGCAAAATCAGAAGTGTTTGAAGAGAAATTAATATGCTCATCATACTGGCATTCAGATGAAGCATATTCTGACTCATGACCAACCAAGGCAGTGTTGCCTGGTACAAAGTCTTCAGTAAGCTTTCCAGATGAAGACAGCTTTCTCTTCTGTTCTATCTCTCTCTCAAACGTGTGCAGTTTCCCATGGAGTTGGGTGAGAGATAGTTTGTCCAAACTTGCACTGGAGCGTAGGACAATAGTATATGTGTCCCATCTCTCAGGCAGTGATCTGAGAAATCTGTTATTCATCTGAATATTTGTGTACTCAAGTTTGACCATTTTTAATTCAGAGATCAAACAAGAGAACCGCTCAAACTGTTGAGTTAGTGTCTCACCCTTTCTATGAGAGAATGTCTCATATTGTTGGGCAAGGATTTCTCTATTATTTGCCAAGACCTCATCTGTTCCTCCAAATTGTTCTTTCAAGGCATTCCAGAGGTCATGGGCAGTATCATGATGCATTAGCCCAGAATAGATTTCATTGGGCAGTGCCATGGCCAGAATTCCATGGGCTTTTGCATCAATTTCAAGTAACTTCTTATCCTCATCTGAGTATTGCTCCCTCCTCTTCGGAACCATTTGATTGGTTTCCGGGTTATTCACCATAGGCTTGTGTGGACCATGTACCACTGATGTCCAACAACCTGCGCTGTTAACAGACAGGTGATGGAGCATTCGTCGTTGCCATATGTTATACTCATTCCTAACCAGCATTGGTGGCTTGGTTAAGGAACGAGTATTGTGAGGATCATTGGAGGGAGTAGTCATTTTTAGTTTAAAAACAATTTAATTCAAGCTTTTAAAAGTTTTACACAGACCACAACAAACTCAATGAAAACCAAGAAAAGATCTCAGGATGAATGACCAGAGATACAGAAAATTCAATCTCTATAACCGCTTCTTGCAAAAACAAAAGCTAATTCAATCAAACTTAGATCTTGAATAGCAGTTTCAATGATCAATTATTAGATCGATCAACGATTAACCGGCTCTGATACCATTTGTAGGATCAGCGATCACAAGTTTGATGTATTAGAGTTCAAAGCAACGGAATAAGAACAGGAATTAGACAAATTGTAGCAAGAAATCGATACTTGTATGCATTAAGAGCACATACGGTTATAGTGAGAGAATATATTTCTGATTCAAGGAATGTTTATAGATATGGAATATTTCTGATCAAATCATTCATCTTATTACAATAGGTTGTCACTCCTTATATAGAGTGCAACAATCACTGCTGTTATCACGGAAAGTGACAACTGGCAGATCTATTACAAAAATAACTAAATCTTAACAAACTACTGAAATGTTCACAACTACTGAGAACATATGAGAGTGTTAAGTACAGAATATAAAACTACTGATTAGAAACTACTGAAACTACAACGACTGAAGAACAAGCTCTTCAGTCGTTTTACAAAACTACTGAAACTAGAAATATAAAACCACTGATATCACAACTACTGAAGAAGTGCTCTTCAGCAGTTGTGACAAACTACTGACGCTTCAGTAGTTGATCTTCAGACTTTGACCTTCAGATGTTTCATCAGCTGATGACTTCAGTAGATATCATCAGCTGATGTCTTCAGTCTTTGTCTTCAGACTTTGTACATAAGTTGTTGACCTTGAGCACTTGTAAACTCTTCAGCTGTTGTACTTCAGTACTTTGGTCTTTCAGCTTCATCACTTGTGTTCTTCAGCTGTTCAGCTTTAGTACTTGCGTTCTTCAGCTGTTCAGCTTCAGTACTTGTGTTCTTCAGCTGTTGTACTTCAGCACTTTAGTTCTTCAGCTGTTGAAGTCTTCAGCACTTGATCTTCAGCTGTTGAAGTCTTCAGCACTTGTCAAACTGCTGATGAAGCTTTCAGCAGTTGTTGTGATACCATGTGGGACTTAGAGGTTTTCTGATCTTGGCTCATTGGTTCTTTTGGTCCAACAGTAAATGATGAGAACGGGTTCCCATTCCCCGTCTTCTTTGGCTTGACACATTTTCGTTTGAAGTGCCCCTTCTCACCACAGTTAAAGCAGGTCACTTACTCTTGTCGAAGCCAAAGGTGGTGTCCTTAGTAGCAACCAAGTTCTGTCCAGTCTTTTTCACAAACTTTTTCGCCCTCCGAACAGCACTTGCTAAGGCCCACATTATATCCATTCTTTCAAGCTCCATCTCATCCACCTGCTCGTAGTCCTCATCTGCCAGATGGTAGTTTCCAATCTTCCCAGCAACAAGTCATCATATGAATGAACCACTACTGCTAAGAGATCCATACGCTCTCGTGCTACTTCCACGGTCACATTACCGAAGTTCTCCGTCTTCAGTTTGGTAGCATTTGCTTCTGATCCAATATGATGGGTACATGATGACCCAGACGTGTCTGATCCAGAAGGAGAAGCATGTGTGGGACCTGACGAGCTAGACAAAAAAGCAGTCTGGAGGGGTGCTCCAGATGTCTTAGCTTGAGGCGTGGCGTTGTATAAAGCTGGATTTTGTGTGTACGAAGGCTTCTGAGCTCTATACTTCATCCTTAGTGCTTCTTCTCGCAATTTAAGAATGAAGTCATTATATCCAGCTTTACAAGAATTCCATTCTGTCTCAGGTTAGACACGAATGTAGCCCACTTATCAGGCAACCCATTTGCGAAATTGCTTACTTTTTCTTCCATGGTAGTAGCCACTCCATGTGTATGCAATTCGCTCATCAAGTGGTAGAATCTATCTATGACGTCGTCCAAGCTTTCATTACCAATTGATGAGAAGTTATCGAATTCCTTCTTTAACTCCTTTGCCTTGATTGCCTTCAATGATGCGTTACCATCATATCTCTTCTCTAGCGCATCCCATAGTTTCTTAGACTGCTTGTTCTCGGAATACTGGTGGAATATGTCTTTAGGGATAGACTGAGTGATCAATGCATAAACTCTTTTCTCTGCATTGTACTTTACTTTCTGTGCGTCTGTCATCCCGCTTAATGTTAGTTTAACTCCATCAGCTCCCATTGGTGTACTATAACCTATCTCAATGGCTTCCCACAGATTAGGATCTACTCCATTAAGGTAGATCTCAAAACGTTGTTTCTAGTGGGGAAACTCATCTAAAGTCAAGAGCTTTGGTGGTTTATTGTGATTCCCCACCTCACTCTCAAGCAGCAACAGATTCTGTATCCTTGAGTCTTTCCCAGCAGTAAAGGCTGACATCTGATCTTCCATGATGAATAAACTTATAATCTAATCAAACAAAATTTTACTGATGCGACTGAAGGATGCTACTGAGCTAATCATGCGTATAAGCTCTGCGATTGGTTCAATCGTGCGAATGAACTGGGCGATTGGTTCAGTCGTGCGAATGAATCTGGTACGTATGAGCTATGCGAACGAACGGTTCAATCGGCCGACAGAAGGTGCGACTAGGTCCAATCGTGCGTATGGGCAGTGCGAATGGATTCCAGTCGTACGAATGAGTCAGTCGTGCGATTGAAGCTGCTGTTTTGCCAAAATTTCTAGGTTTGACGGGTTTCAGCTGTAAAAATTCGAAATTTCACAGGTTCTAATTGACTATGTCCATAGAAACCACACGTCGATGAGCAGGGAACTTCCAAGATCACTTTTGATGCCAAAGATTGCGTTTTTAGTGTAAAACCACAAACTTTATGCAATCTTGATTGAATCAACATGTAATCACGAGCCAATAGCTCTGATACCACTTGTTAAGACCTGGTATTCGACTGAAATACCTAGAGATCACGTGTATACCGGATCAAATAGTGCGGAATCCTATTTGATTGGCGATCCAATCAGTGAGAACACACAAAGAATCAATCAGGGATTGAAACTAACGTTAGAAATCGATAAGGAATCGATCTAGTGTGTTCTATGAACTTGGAGAACGATTTGGAAGGTTTCTGGACGGCTAGGGTTAGTCTGGAATTATACTTGATCGAATCTCCCTGTTTTTCACGAATTGAGTTGTATTTATAGGTTGGCACTCTTCAATCGTGCGACTGAACCATTAGTTTGGTTCAGTCGTGCGATTGAACCATGCGGTTGGTTCATTCGTGCGACTGAGTGTTCAGTCGTGCGATTGAGCCAATCTTATGTTACAGTCGTACGACTGATCCAGTCTCCTGGTCCAGTCGTGCGACTGAGTCAATCGTATGAGGTTCTTCATGCTTATGGTTCATTCGCATGAGCCATTCGCATGGAAACTTCATTAAGTTAAGTTTGAATGTTTTAGTTAATTAATATACTATTATATGTAATCATTCAAGTAATCATAAACTCAATCAATTCATTTACAACTCATTAATGAACTATTAAACATTATAACCAACAGACTATCAACATCAGTTCATTAATCATACCAAACAAGATCTATTACATCACATATCACGATCTAGGGACATACATGTATCAACAGGAAGAAAGAGGAAATCTAGATGAAGATATTATCCAGAATCTTAACAGTTATATGGCTAATGAACTGAGTATGATAAAGGCAAAGCTCACCAACCAATAGATACGGAAGAAACAAAAAGATGAGATGATAGATGGAATGAAGAATATGCTTGTTGATCAAAACCATCTACTGAAGAAGCTGTTTGAAGAGATTGGCCAACTGAAAGCTACAGCCAGCCTACTTAATCAACAAGCTCAATCTGAGTTAGATGATTTGACTGATACACCAAAGTATCTGTTCCTGAACGTGAGTACTTCATCTAAGGCAGGAGAGGGCACGTCTAGTGCCACAACTGATGATGCTATAGATTGTGAAATAAGAAATGAAGATGTGGAAGGGAGAATGAAGAGGATATTTTGGAGGATGGATTTATAAACATGGGTCTTGATGGTGAGAAGGATT
The DNA here is from genome assembly GCA_025506515.1 of Flaveria trinervia. Taxonomy (NCBI): domain Eukaryota; kingdom Viridiplantae; phylum Streptophyta; class Magnoliopsida; order Asterales; family Asteraceae; genus Flaveria; species Flaveria trinervia. Next base: position 22,354,082 of record CM046458.1, read on the forward strand.
TGGATGGAGAAGGAGTTGTAAGGGAGAAGTCGGTTGACCAAGATGGCGAGAAGGAAAAGATTTTACTTGATGAAGAAGAGGTTGATGAACAACTTGTAGACTATGATTCTGAACCTGAGTACTATGAAGTTTATGAGAGACCGTTGATCTGTATAGCTAAGAATGGAGAGCTTCATGAGGATGTATTTGAAATGGATAAGGATAAGTGGTTTGTTAAGGAGAAAAAGGCTGAAGAACTGACTCCCCTATTCCAACACATGGAAGGGTTGAGTAGGAAAGAGGCTGATAAGCGGATCATAAGTTGGTGCTATAACCCCAGCCTTAAAATGTTACTGATAAAAAGAATAGGGGGTGGAATTAGTTACTTGCATAAAAGGAAGGCTTTCAAGACCTTGCCTAAATGGGATCTAAGGCGACCGGCAACATTGCCATTACTGAAGGCAAATCTAAGTGAACGAGCCTCTTTACTAGAGAAAGAAATTCAAAATGGGCTAAATGATAATTTTGAGTCTTTTGGGTTTATGAAGGCTGAGAGGAAACGTTCAAAAAGAGACAACGATTGGGAGACCGGGAAGGAAAGAATTGTACTAAGGGTGAAACCCCCAAGGACCGTAAATAGGGTTAGATTAATAGATCCACTTCCCTAATGATTAAAGAGATTTCAAAAGTACTTTTATGACAATAATATAGGGGAGGCAGTCATCAGGGTGAAGAATGGTGCTGAGATTAAAATCTTTGACCCAATGGAACTATTCAGTTTCTGTGATGAAGACCTGCTGGTACTTTGCGAGAATCATATCAAAGCAGGTGCAGGTGAGGAAACGAGGAAAGAAGCAAGTCTCTTTATGAATGTGGCAAACAAGATCAGAGGGGTGAGGGCAGAGGTGAAGAGTTTTGCCGAGAGAGTAAGGGCCCAAGATGTCCTAAACATGGATATACAAGATTTTGCCAAGCAGTTTGATCGAGCAAGTGCTCATCCTGAAGGGGCTAGTGATATAGGAGGAAACCATAGAGAATCTTGTGCTGAAGCTTCCGAGCAAGTTGTTGCAAAAGATACTAAAGATTAATCTAAGGCAATGAAGGACACTAGAGCTGAAAAGACTAATCAAGACGAGTGAAGGTGGTGAGTCCAACCTAGGGGGAGTATTGAAGATCATGTATAGGTTGGACTCACCTTAGTTTAGATTATTTACTTTTGATTGTAATAGGTCTTTTATTAGTTTCTTTTTGTATCTATTTAGTTTTATATAATATTGCAGTCCAGCGAAACTGTGAGCGAAACTATACAGTCAGCTCATTAGTTAGCTCAGTGAAACTATTGTTTTTGCCGGGCGAAACTATAGCTTCGGTAGTACAGTTTTGCTAAAAACGAAACTGTCTACGAAACTATGACTGCTTTGTATAGAATTGATCTTTTTCATTGTTGGGTAAGCTTGCAAAACCCTAATCGATTATCATTGTTGCAAGTTACCATTTCAAAGCAGTTATTACAGAGAATTATCATTGTGCTTTATGTTGTTGATTATTGATGTTCATTGTCTTATCATGAATGCGTTATTATTATGTTCAATCATGTTTATTCATGTTGTTTAGTTTGTTTGTTGGATATTGAACTATTCATCATCTTTTTTGCACCACTATACGATCAATAGACCGACAGCAGGTAAACTCATGCAATTGTACTGAAATTGTAATTCTTGTGATTTAACTAAATCAGTTATGCATTTTTGTGTGTCCGTCTTAGTACTAATAAGTGGTGTTGACTTATGTGATTGATTGTTTGTCAAGTCACAACCTCACACATGGTGGTGATGTTAATAACCATAAGATCTATTTATAGCATTTGTTGACTTCTCTGTTATAGTCATCACAGACCTGAAATGACGAGGTATCCTCTCTTGTAAGTCATTACAAACCTGGATATTCTCATCTGATACAAAGATGCCAATGTGCCTAATATTTTTAAAATTCCAAAATGGATGTCTTTTAATTCTTTATGAATCATCAATATCTATTTCATTATGAAACAAATTCATAGATTACCTAATGGTCCGTCCATGGTGGTTTTCTCAGAGATTATCAAATGGCGTACCCATGATGATTCTCTTATTGACCTAAATATGAGATCTGGTTATACATATATGTCATGTTTTTTAAGTTAAGTAAAAATGTTTGCTTGCATACCTTGATGAGATTTGGGCTCTCTAAGTCTTAATGTGGGTTACATAATGTGATATCTAATCTAACATTAATCAATCCAAGAATTGAAAAAGTACGTGTGTTGATACTTTTGCCAAAGTACTCATTGTCTGTCCTTAGATCTTGTGTCACCTTTGTTGCGGGAATGTTGAACCTGAAATACACTTGATTAGGATTTAATCACTATGTATGACTATCCATAATTTTCTTTGTTTTAATGTGATGATTTTTAACTGATATGATCTCACTATAGGTATGTGATTCAATATGTATATAGTAATTTTTTTCTTATTTATTTTGATTTTTGCATGATTTTTGTGTCCAAGCATGTTGATAATGAATGGTTTAGTGAGAGTAAAGCTAGAAAGATAAAATCAAAATAAATCTTTGGACGAAAAGGATGAAGCTAAAAGTTTACAAGCATGTTCGTGTTAGATATAATGAAAAAAATGAGCTTAAAAAGATTTTAGATTAAGGTGAAAAGTGGAAAAGCTTCTTAAAGTTAACAAATAAAGAACTGAGATCATTTGTATTTTTCTAAAAATTTTAATAATTGAGACTAAAATGACAGGAAATTATTTCAAAAAATAATATTTAAAAAATTTTGTGACAAAAATTAATTTATAATATTAAAAAGTCATAATGTGCTTCATTGATGATTAAAAGTCAATGTTTGACCAAGGGTTAAAATTTTCATGAAGACTAGTGTTAATTTGAAGAACTAGGGTTTGGTTAAAATTTGTGAGAAAATTCCTACTGTTAGATGTACGAAAATGTTCTCATATGCCTAAACAGTGGTTAGATGTCCATTTCAGGAGTAGGATAAATTTTTAGATATTTGTTCAAGTGTTAGATGTTTGGCTCAACCTCATGCACCTAAACAATTGACATGTATTTGAAAATTTGGTTAAAATGTTGGTTGTTTCAAGTTAAGCTCATGCGCTTGAACAGTACCAGACTTTCCTATGTGAAAAATATTACAAGTGTAGACATTTGATAGGTTCATACATCAAAATAGTTGTCATATGGACTGAGGATTCATGAAATTGTTCAAGTGTTAGGTGTTTAAGGCTTAATCATGCGCTTGAATAGTGCTCAAACGCCTAAAATAGTGCCCATGCATGAGAACAATGCTCACACGCCTAAGACTTTTTGATAAAATATGACCAAGTGAGCTCATACGCCTAATTCTGATGCATCTCAACAAGGGTCATGTGCCTTCATAGTGGTAATGCGTCTAAGAGTTTTTACACTTATATAAATTCAAGACATGACATAATTTCATTTCCACTCGTTCATTCACAAACAAACTCTCTATTTGTCCTTATTCACACCCGACACTCTTCATTTGCATTGTATAGATTGTTTAAGTGAAATCATTATAATACATACGTAATACCTTTGATTCTGAACATCATGTTGAATGTGAAACGTTAAATCTCAGAACATTAATTAAACATTTGATTAGGCGTTTGAATCCTATTTGGGCGTTCGAACCCTAAGGGTTTACAAAATTCAAAATTGTGTCATTAATGTGTTAATACATGATTTCGCCCACAATAGCATCATTGAAACATGATTTCATCACAAAATTTTCTTCATATTTATGATATTCATCAGTTAAAATGATAATAAAAAATTAAAAAGAGACATGAATAGACAAATTCTGAAAATTTGAAAATTCTAATCAAATTTATATTGTAAATCATTATAATCATAATATTCATAATATTAAAAGATTAAAATGACTTAGTGATTCTAAATTTTAAAAATTTGATTGTAAATATGACAAAGTGTTTTTGAACACTTAGAAAATTTTTGAATAAAATTGATCAAGTTTAAAAATTAAAATCTATTAAGTAAATTGAAAAAATAAACAAATGTGCATGATTTGTTATATCTTACTTGATATTAATCTCAAAATGATAGTTGATTTTGTATCAAAAGCATTTAAGTGATTAAGTGTATAAAACACTTAGAAAATTTCTAAGTGTTATTGATTCAAAATTAATAAGTCAAATTAAGATTTAAATCAATGTAATTCATTTATACTTAATCTTTGTTTCATTTGTGATCGACAGATGGTTGAATTTAATCTTTGTCTCATTTGTGATCGACAGATGGCTGAATTAAAGTTTGAACCAATGTATAATGTAGCAGGCTTTTTGAATGATGATGTTTGAGATGCTATATTTATGAAGAGATTATGAGATTTTTGCTGAGAACCAGATATGTATATGCTAGGTGTGCACGTCTAGTTATATACGCACGTTTGATTAAGATGTTTTGGAGACCTGCTAAGATTGAGAGAGATGAAGAGGGAAAGAAAGTGTTGAGAGGTTTCATTAGTGGAGATATAATGATTGAAGTGTGTGAGTAGTCAATAAGAATAGCTCTTAGACTGGGTGGGAAAAAAGCTCAAGACTTGTCTTAATTCACTTTTAATGAATGCACAGGAACATTCACGATGATCGGTCATCAAGACAACTTTCCTAAGAAGCAATTCTTTAGAGCAAGAGTGATTAATCACCGGGAAATATTGTGATATATATTCTAACATTGTATGTCTAAGAGAAGTGCTGGATGGAATTCCTTTCCTGTTGATATTGCCTCTACTATAGTTTCAGTGGCTATAAACAAAAGGTTTAGTAAGGCCAAATGGATCATAAATGGATTTATTTACAACATGGAGAAAGAAATAAGGAATAAATACTGATGTATCCAAGATTCCTTCAGATGATCATTAATGAAGAATACCTAGACTTTCATTCTTATGGTGTTAATAGGGAAAGATTAGATCTTGAACACATGTTTGAGACTGTGTATAAAAGACTGGTTGTGGTTAAAGGTGTTGGGTTTGTTGGACCATATCAAAGTAGTTTAACCATTTTAAACTATGAAAACGCAGCGGATAAATACCTTAACATTATCATTAGTAATATGGAAATTAAGGCATATAACATATCATCAACAAACCCAAGAACATAGGATCATTTATATGTGTTTGAACTAGCTATCAACAACAAATAACATCCATAATATGACATACAAACTACCTTTGTAAGCTGCTGAAAACGTGATGAAGGAGGAAGAATATGATGGAGAGTGTATGTGTGTTCTTGGAGTTTTTGTTTTCAAGACCACCAAAGAAAACCAAAATGGAGAACCCCTTTTTGGGGCGTCCGAACCCTATTTTGGGTTTTTTAGTTTTCCCCCCAAAAGTTCCTTTTAATCTTTGTTAAACTAATGTTTAAGATAGTTATGTATAATTAAACTTTTAATTATATGACACATACACACTTTTATTATTTGATGTTATTTAACTAAATTAAACAACATTACAAATAATATCCATGAACAAAATATCCATATAAGTTGTTCAATCTCATATGCAACTTATTTAGAAAACTCATTTTCTAAATTGGTGTATTTCTTTAATTTTATGATCATATCATCAATTAAATAATATTGGTGTTTGCTAAGCTTGTTATTGGGTATGACCCGACTTGGATGGTAACATACTAACCACATCAATGTTCTACGTGTCTTGGGCATAAAGAATCCAACAAAAGGTGCTCAACACATTCATATGTTTGAGTATATGAGGGTTGTAGCAAGAGTTGAAGTAGATATCAATCAAGATCACTTTCATTTGACTGTGGATGAACCGACTGAACCAAATGATTTAGTTGATATGTAATTCTAGAAGAGGTGGAAGAAGATGAGGATGATGATGAGGATGAACACGAAAATGATGAATGTTCATCGAGCAATGATGATGATGATGATGAAAATGATGATCATGGTGTTGATGTTGGTGTAAATACTATGGAAAGAAATGAAGAGGTTGATATTGAAGAAACTTTATTTGAGAATGTAGGAGAAAATGTAAGGATGACGAAGCTAGTAAAAACATAAACGATGATATGAACTGAGAAGCAAAATGTTGGTGTTCATGAGACTGAAAATGAAGAATTGGATCAACAACATTCTTATGATTTTGATTACACTGATGTAATTGTGTCAAATCCAATTATTTAGAGTTTATCCACTATTGGGCAATCACAAATTCAAGAAGAATAAAAGATAGTGATAGTTGATGAATCTATGTTGAAAGAAACACAAGATGTACATGTGCAAACTGATGATTCTAATAATGAAGTTGTGATTGATGAATTGAAAGAAAAGAATGTTGAACTAGATGAGTTGATTAAGAAAGTACAAGAAGAAAATGAAACATTAAAGGATGATTCTATAAAGAAAGAGTTGGTAGTAAGGGATGTTGAAAACAAGATAAAGAGATTGACTGAAGAAGTTAAAAAGTTTTGAGAAAACTTGAAAGAAAACAAGAAAGAATCAGAAGAGATTATAATTGAAATGAGGCTGAATCCGAAGCCCAAGTGAATGTGATTGAAAAATATCTGAGGGGGATAAAGGAAAAAGGAAGTTAGATAAAGCTGAGATAGAATCATCATCTAAACCTTCAAAGATTCTAAAAACTGGAGAAGAGTTAATGCATGTAGATGATGTTGATTGACAAAACCAAATTGAAGCATTGGATGATCTAGAAATGAATTTCCTGATGACTGGTATGATGAAGTTCTAGAAGAAGAAGATATATGTGAAATTGTTGAATCTCCAAGTCATAATGTACAAGAAGATATACAGAGTGACTTTGAAGATATATAGTCTGGTATTTTTTGATGGATTGATTGTATCTAAGATAAATGAAGAGTATGAGAAATGTCTTTCAGCATAATCAATAGCTCCGGTGGAACCTAATGAAATATGTGTAGAATATAGAGAATGGAGACCGATTAGTGAGAGCATAAACATAGATGATATTCCTACTGCTGAATTGCACAATCCTAAACATGATGACATGAGTATTCTAGCTTGGAAGATGTGGTTGCAATCAAGGAACTATCATAGAAAAAGATTGAATAGGCTGCAAGTAAAATCATTAAGAAACTTATTTACAAGTTTTAAAGAAATTAAGAAGCAAATAATAAGATGATCATAGTTGATATAGATAATCATCAATATGTAGAGATAACAAAAAGGACAAAGATGTTAAAGCCACAATAGATTAAATATATGGAATTGGTGAGATGATAACATGAAATATTTGATAAAGATGTTTCCTGACACAAAAAAACAAGCTTACAAAGTATCTATAGATCAAAACAGCTTTGGAAAAAAGCAAGATCAGTTGGAGACAATGTTAGAAATAAGCTACAAATATGACAATCAATTTTAGAGTTATTGAATGTTATGATTGTGCCTCATACAACCAAAGAAGTGAAGATTATTGGATGGAAATATGATGATGTATTTGATGCATTTTTTAGAAAAAGGGAGAATGCTATATGTGATGTTTATCATTTTCTAGCATCATTGCTCTACTGGTCGAAGATTTGAAGGAATTACGCAACTTACCTCTGATCAATCCGTTAAAGGGTTCAAGAGGAGAGAACTTTGTGAAATTATTAGCTGGATAATATTACTACAAGATATTCATAATAAAACTGAGGTGTATGAAACTAGGTCTTCCGAATCAGAAAAGATTAAACAAAATGACTCAGAATTTGACTTTGATGAGTGTGATGACTTGGATGATTCTGATGAACATGATGATGATCTACTAAACAAGGGTAAGAATATTGTTTCTGAAACAAACATTCCAAAAGTTCTTAAAAGAAGCAAATTTGCCATATCCTCCAAAACAAAGAAACATATGGAAGACTATTTTCAAGAGAATAGCTCAACTAAATGAAGGTCTTCAAGAACTTCATCAGCAACAAAAATCTTCAAATGAAGAAACTGGAAAGTGTGTACCTATTGAGGAAGTGTACACAGTTTCTGCAGATAAATGAAAGAAAAAGCAACCAGTTGATCTTCAGCGGAAGAAGAAACCATCTTCAGCAGATGATTTGTAGAAAATCAAATCAACTGATTCAGCAGATGATCTGCGGAACGCAAAAGTAACGACCATCAAATTAAAGCCTCAAAAGCTGAAAGAGGATAAATCCACTTCAAAACTAGAAAAGGATGCAAAGCCTCAGAAGTTGAGAAATAAGAAGAAAACAACTTATTTACACCAAGAATTAGAGGAGATGTATTGCAATTGTGTGACATAAAAAACCAAAATACTAAAGATTGTTACTCTAGTAGTTATCGTTCTATTTGCAATATGAATAATGACATGACATCTGAGTGCTACTTCAACAAACATTGTGTTATTTGTAACAAAAATGACCATTCAACTCAAGAATGTTACTTATAAGGCCCTGTTCCTGGGACGCTTATAGCTGTCCAATCATTGCTCATAAAAGATATAATTACATTAACTTGAAATGAACGTTACAACGGAAACATTAAAACAACATTTTCAATATAAACGCTTTTGCAAAATGTTTGGGGACCGTGTACTACATGGCGTACAGCTGATTCACGTGTATACCAAATCAAATGGTGTAGAATCCTATTTGATTGCCCATCCAATTAGTGAGAACGTTAACCCGATCGATATAAGATTAATCTAAACTTAAGAACGAATAGGAATCGATCAAGAACAATCTATGAACTTGGACTGGCTTTCTTGAATGTTCTGGACAGCTAGGGTATATGTGTGAGTCGAATTCCTCAAAGTGTTATTTTTCAACGAATTAAGTGGTATTTATAGGTTAGGGTTACTCATTCGTGCGACTAAACCATTAGCATGGTTCAGTCGTGCGACTAAGTCATGCGGTTGATCCGTTCGCACGACTGAGTGTTCAGTCGTGCGACTGAGTCAATCTCATGTCCCAATTGTGCGACTGATCCAGTCTCCTGGTTCAGTCGTGCGATGATCCAGTCTCCTGGTTCAGTCGTGCGCCTGATCCAGTCTCCTGGTTCAGTCGTGCGACTGATCCAGTCTCCTGGTTCAATCGTGCGACTGATCCAGTCTCCTGGTTCAGTCGTGCGACTGATCCAGTCCTGGTTCAGTCGTGCGACTGATCCAGTCTCTGGTTCAGTCGTGCGACTGATCCACTCTCCTGGTTCATTCGTGCGACTGATCCAGTCTCCTCGTTCAGTCGTGCAACTGATCCAGTCTCCTGGTTCATTCGTGCGACTGCTTCATTAGCATGAAGTTGTTAATGCGTATGGTCCATTAGCATGGGCCATTCGCATGAGAACTTCATATGACTAAGTTTGAATATATTTCACAATCATTATTTGACTTAGATCTATTCAAACAACCACAAGCCTATCTAGTTAGTTCAATAAGTGTTAACACATAATAATCAATGAAATATTAAACATTATAAGCAAAAACCACACATTGTATTTCATTCAAACCATCCCGTTACATATATGTAAGACATGAAAGACTTTGTACATTAAGCTCATAAACTAGGTACATATGTATCTACAAACTCCCCCTTGGACCTAGTTTAATCTATTGTCTAACCTTCTTCATCAGCTTTTCATATTTCTTGTACTTATCCTCCTTTGTAACCTGCATGTATTTTGAATGAAAAGCAGGGTCTTATCACGTTTTGGAAATAGAGGGCTTGTACAATGTCTTGCATGTCATAGAATAGTGGCCACTTGTATAAAGTGTAGACATTGTCAGAAGACAAGTTAGTTAGCTACATCGGGTCAAATACCCTCATAGTTTCCATGTTTCCATTTATGATAAGAACTATGACTGGCTCAATTGTTCGACAGTCATAGTATCACCACTTAAAGTGTGGAGTGAAGTCCTAAGGCATTTCCCTTAGAGGGATTCTCGACATTATGCGCGGAGGACTCCACTTCAGCACAATATTTGGCTTCTTAGTAATGGTATAAACCTAAGATCTCTCATATAGCTTGTTGGTTGTTGAGGTTTGAATTTGACCCACCTGGTGTGGTACTCTCTCTTCAAAGCAGCTTCAAACCAGCCTAACATCTTTCGAGGGTCAGCATATAACAGCTTCAACTTGGCCAGCTGGTTAAGCTCAAAACCGGGTAGAGTATTTAGATCATGTGGGAATCTGAAGTACTCGATTCCCTTCTCTCTCTTGATAGCATAAACATTTAGATCATCAAAATATGCCTATGCTATGATTTTTCCTCAGACCTTCAGATGCTTCTCGACTTTGTAAAGCTTGGTGTAGGTACTTGGCTTTGGAGCACTACGTTGGGCTCTGATCTTTGCAAAACATGCCGCCCATTCAGCCTTTTTGATATTGACATCGGCGTCTGAGGCTTGGGCTTGATCTTTCTTCTTCTCCGACTCCTGCTCCATCTATCCAGTGTTTCAAATGTATCACTAACAAGGGTGTCACTCAGAATGGGGACTACATTTCCCTTATTGTCAGCATACTCTAGATAATGTTGTGCGGTGACGTCTTCAATCTAAATTTCATCCACATCGTTAAGCTCAACGTCACTATCCATGTCCACAGTAGGAGCATCCTTCACAATCTCATCGCGATTCAGTCGGAACATCTCAGTCAGTTGCTCATTAGTAAGGTCATGAATTATTTCTCCTTCTTGAGGAGTGTTACTCACAGACCTCCTAACGATCCCTTGCACATCAAGTATCATTATGAGTTGTGACTTGATCTGCTAAAGGGGAGCAACATCATAGTCAAAGATGCATTAGTAAATATTAAAGACATTAAACATTAAATATATATACATTAACATTCAAACATATAAGTTTAATACAATATTCAAATTACACAGGACTTAAATTACACAAAACTCTATGCATTACTTTTGTCTTGGATCATGTGTTCTTCTGCTGTCGGGGCTGATGTCGAGGCACCTGGATCTTGATTCTTTTTGGTCCGCCTCTCATTAGCTTCCTGTGCACCCGAAGCAGATGAATCTCCTCCTTCAGAGTCTCCTCCATCCTCATCATCAGCTTCATCATCAACATGATCATCATCATCATCTCTATCATCATCATCACTATCATCACCATCATCACCGTCTCCCTCTCTGATCTTCAGAGGCTCATCCTTTGTGCCCTTAAGTTTGAGCAGGATGGTCCTCTAAGCGTCCTCCAACTCCTTAATATTCTTAGTAGATAAGATGTTTGCTCCTAGAGTTGGGAAACCTCTAGACTCTAAGCAACCATTTGCTGAGCCTGCTCCTCAATCTGCTGCACCTATTGAGATATCTGTTGTGATTGTGCAGCAATAAGCTCCACTAACAGTCGGAGCTGAGTAGTCTTCTCGTCATCGACTGCTAACAGCCTCAGCACCATATGGTTCGTACTGAGAGCTGTTCCTCTACCACACAGGGAGGTGGAGATGATCCTGATGGAAAGGATAGGTGATATGATGGTCCTGCCTGGTGGCTAGAGGTGTGGTGGCAGTAGTGTATATAGGAGGTGGTATGTTGTGGGTGGTTATGGGTAAGTTGATGTGGTGCTAGATGTGATATGGGGATGTGGTGGTAGTAGTGGTATGGTGGCAGTGGTAATAGGGGGAGAGGTAGATGTAGTGGGTGGTGTGGTAGGGGTGGTGGCTATGGTGGTGGTGGTGATAAAGGTCATGGTCATCTTCTTCGTCTTCATCTCATGGGGCTGAGCCATCCTTTTCCTGCTTTTCATCCCATGGTAGTAGTGGATGCTCCCCCTGGGATGCTGCTGGGCTGACCTGGTGAGTAGTTGGGGTCGACTGTAGTCTCCCTAGACGCACTAGGGCGTCCTCCAAAATCTCGAATGTCTTTTTCGATGGCAACCACCCTTCTGCCCACTGTCCTGGTGAGGGGCTCCTCATCACTCTCTTTCTCCTCATCGGGAGGACAGAAATCTTGATGAAAACTGATGGTGGTGGCATCTGTATGGGTGGGTGGTGGAGGTTCTATATGTGCAGTGCTGACCCTAGAAACAGCAGGGCCATAATCTCAACCAGTGTCTCCGTCATTATCATTAGAGTGATCAGATGGAAGAGCAATCTGCTCAACATCTGAATCACTCTCCTCGTGGTGCCATTTACGCCTTGTAGGCGCCACGTACTCCTCTGGGCCAGATGACGGATCAGTCTCTTTACATGGAGTTTGACATGCTTTCCCCTGTAGACCTTCAAGCGGCCCAGTGTCGTGTCATCCATCACCTCAAGAGATACCGCATCATGGCTTTCTTTAGGCAGAGAAGGCAGCCTCTCGTCAATAATCATCTGAAGAAACCTTAGGTACATGCAAAATACCTCTTAGTCTTTTGCCTCAAGATTCCCGATCAGGTATGAGAATATCATGCTGGAGAAGCTAAAGGGGTGGTTCAGCACCAGTGCCACACAGGCATTCTGTCTGGTCTGATAGATCATCAAAGCCACCCCTCCTCGAAGCTATGCATTTAAGTATCACATGTGTTAAGTACTTGTATTGGGGACACATGTTGCTTTTGTTTAGCACACCTGCATTTATGTCCCAGAGTATTTAATCCTGAGGAAGCATCCTCTCACTGTCAGAGGATGTAGTCTGGTTAGGTGATGAGCATCATCACCCAAATCCAGTACCTGTCTTATATCTGCTGCAGTCACCTCTATGTCTTGCCCAAATATAGTACTCCTGATGCAGTAGGGCTCATGAAATCGATCCACCGATGCACCCTCCCAAAAGGCTTGCTAGATGACCTGTAGGGAGTGCAGGGCGTAGATATGGCTCGGTGAATACGTGATCTCTTCAAGAACACAATGATGCTAGCAAACTCGGCTGCGTTCCTAGTGGTGGCATCCAGATAAGCACAAATATTGTGCTTTGTGTTTGTGGTCCACCTTTCAGCCATCAATCTGTAACGCAAGAAGCATACAAGTTAGATCATCACACAACAGAAACTATTTCAAATTAACATGTTTGAGATCAGTCTGGTTCAATCGTGCGATTGAACCATACAACAGGGTTCAGTTGTTTGACCTAACATGCGACTGATACAATCGGGTGACTTATCTAGTGACTGAGTTCCATGGGGCGATTGAGCTGGCGATTGATTCATCGGCTGACTAAGCTCAAACTCATTGTTCATTTGGCTGACTGAGGATTTGTTCAGCTCAGTCGTGCGATTGTAGTTCATCCGGGTGTCCAGTCGCATGACCTATTGTCTGTTCGATTCAAATTCAAATTCTGAGCAAATCATAAAATTAGACATTATGGTTTGGCTCATTAGACTCGCACTAACACTACTTAGCATCTAATAACCTTGATTTCAACATTTTACTTAGTTTTATTAGTTAATTTGTCCAACTAAGTTACAGTTCTGGGTTAGGGCTGAATTCAATGATTTAGGGCACAAAACAACTGAAATTTATGTAGTTTGCACCGCATTGTACCTGTATAACAACTAGCAATCGTTAGAATCACGAAATTAGAAGTCAAGAAAGTTTAGAGGAAATTTTGGCTGAGTAACGGCTCAAAGTGTGATTTTATGGCGATTGAAGGGTGGTGAGTATGTGCGATTGACTATGGCCCTATTTATACTGACTCTGGTTTCAATGGGCGATTGGATCCATTTGCTCATTACGTTCGGGCGATTGGATCTCAGTCGTGCAATGGTTCAGTCGATCACTTTCAGTCGGCCGATGGGTTTCATTCGGGCGACTGACTCATTCGGACCATCCATTCGGGCGACTGGCTCAATCTTGTAAGCCATTCGTGTGAATGGTTCATACTCATGCTCCATTTGGTCGTCGAGTGCATAAGTATGGTCGAATCATACGACTAGTCCATACTCATGGTCCAGTCGTGCGAATGGATCATACTTATGTTTTTGACTTTATGACCATTTGACATTTAACCCCATGTGACTATTGATTGAACATTTTGAGTAGTCAATCATCTGAGACATGATCATTTTAACTTTTTAAAACTTTGATCACCTCAGTCATGATCTTTTTAAGAAACATTTTGTCACCTCAGATGTGACCATTTAACATTTGAAAACACGTTTGGTCACCTCAAACTTGACCATTTTAAGTGATTAATCCCAATTGACTTCCACGACATAGTTCGACACATAAACCTAAATTGACAAACTTAAACAAAAGAAACTACTAGAAATAAGGATAGAATTTAAGACATATTTTTGTGATTTTGTGTGAGGTGGAAATCCTAAGATAGAAATCTAACTGATTTATTTCTTGAACAGGCAGCTTCAAGTTATTTTGACCATAAGAGGAACGATTTATTATGAAATCATACAGGTAATCAATTCATTCAGGACATGTTACCAAAATCCTTTTATGCTAGATTCTTGTTTCCGTTAAGTGTCATTAGCAAATTAAGGAAATCATACTAGTACTATTAGACACACATTGATTTGGACTTTCAAGAATTGCAGCCATGATGATTGTCAGTATACTTGTCCACTTAAATCACTACACAGACTTTTGACACACACTAATGATATATTAGGTTACTTTATTTCAACTAGTATTTGTGGATCCCACGTTATATGGTAATCAACATTCCTCAGGAGAAGCCATTGAGCGGTCTATGGTATTTTGACAAGAAGAAACTATTCTTAGAGCTTTCAAAGAGAAGCCAAGCCTTATGTCAGTGCCACCACACAGCAGAGAGGCGGCAAACAACAATGAATTCTAGAATATATAGGTTATGCTTATCCTCAGGTCAGTGCCACCGCACAGTAGAGAGGCACATAACCTATCTTCTTGTTTGAGCAATTTATTTTTGTTACACAGATCGCACCAACAACATAGGTTATCAGTTTGATTGCTTTTTGCATTTTTCATCATGTGGTTTGCTCATATTTTGGTCATCCGCACACATTTGTGGCGTTTATTTTGCTCGTCACCCCTTATTGGAACTCTGTTGATTGTGTTAACCATGGATAAGATGACAACCCATAGCTTGTTAAACAACTTTGTTTGATCTTGAGATCACCAAAGAGGTCTACTTATCTATTGTGTTGAATCTACCGACACATTATCTAAAGGTCTAGTAACCTCTAGGTCTACTTTCTCCATGTTAACCTCTAGGTCTACTTTCTCAGACTCATACTTTGAATTTCGTATCAAATTCAATTTAAATATTTTAAAGTCCCAAGTGCTTTGTTCCTATGTACTATCATTTTCCATAGTCATTGAATCGATATCTCAGATACGATCTTATTTCTATCAGATTGCTTGTCCTCCTCCCTCCTTTTTTTTAATACTAACTTAACCTATTTTCCCCCTAAAATTATAAAACCATAAACGATTTGCGTTTTTTGGATTTTAATAGGCGAAGAACTGAAATTAATAAAATAAATTAAGTAAAATAAACTAGAATAAAAGAAAATAAAAGAAAATAAAAGAAAATGGACTTGACGCATCGGACTAGACATGTCATTGTCTGGTATTACATCACATTTCTTTTTAATGTCGTTGACCTCTATCAATATAGAAACGTGGTGTATCAAAGGCTATTGTATAGAGGTCAGCGCATTGGAACTCCGTATTTATTTTAACAACATCAATTAGATTCTTTTCAAAACAATCACGTATAAAGTGATATTTTATGCCGATGTGTTTGTTTTTAGGATGTTGGACATGATTTTTAGTAATGCCCATTGCAGCAGAATTATCAACAAATATAGGGGTGTTAGAAAATTTCAAACCGTAGTCCTGCGTCTGCTGTTGAATCCAGATGATTTGAGAACAGCAGCTTGCCGCAACAACATATTCAACTTCACAAGTTCATAACACAACTGATGTCTGCTTCTTACACTGCCATGTGACTAATCTTCTCCCAAAGAATTGACAACCTGCTAAGGTAGATTTGTAGTTCATCTTGGAGCCGCCATAATCCAAGTCATTGTACACGGTAAGCTCGAAGTCATCGTCATAAGGATACCACAACCCAAGTGTTGGTGTACCCTTGAGATAAGAAAATATCCTTTTGACCGCAATAAGATGGTTAACTTTTGGTTTTGCCTGATATATTGAACAAAGACATGTTGCATACATAAGATCAGGTCTTGAGGCAGTGAGGTACATGAGGGATCCAATCATTCCTCAGTACATGGTGGCATCAACCAGATCACCATTCTCGTCGGTGCTACATCATGATTTGTAGCAAGTGGAATCCAAGCTACGGAAGCATTCTCCATGTCAAACCGACTAAGAATATCCCCTACATACTTGGTCTAATGTAGAAATATTCCCTTTGGTGTTTTATCCACCTGTAACCCGAGAAAGAACTTTATCTCTCCCATGGCACTCATTTCAAATTCTGCCTTCATTACTTCTTCAAATTCTTTATATAATTCTTCATTCTTGGAACCGAAGATTATCATCAACATAAATCTAAACCAATAGCAGATCACCATCCTTTTCTTTGATGAACATGTGCAGTCAATTACACCTCTACGAAATCCGTGTTTCATAAGGTGAGTTGAGAGTTTTTCATACCATGCTCTCGGGGCTTGGTGAAGCCCGTAGAGAGCCTTATTGAGTTTGTAAACTCTGTCCCCATGATATGGATCCCCAAATCCTTCGGGCTGACTGACATACACTGTTTACCGGATTTCACCATGAAAAAATGCACTCTTTACATCCAATTGATAGACTTTAATCTTCATGTAAGAGGCATAGGCGAGGAAGATACGGATTGCTTCCATTCTCGCCACTGGTGCAAATACTTCATTGTAATCAATTCCCTCGATTTGTCGAAATCCTTTAACTACAAGTCGAGCCTTGTTCCTGATGATGACACCTTGGTCATCTTTCTTACATTTCAAGACCCACTTGGTGCCAACGACTTAGCACCTTTAGGTCTATCTACCAGTGTCCATACACCTAACTTCTTGAACTGAAGAGGTTCTTCTTGCATGGAACTCACCCATGCCTCATCATTTAGGGCTTCACTGACGTATTTTGGCTCCAACTAAGACATAAAACATGGGTATGCACCATCATGAAGATACCCTTTTTCCATACCGAGGCATAAGTAGCTGAATACAACTGATTTGTTGTCTGATCTCCTGATCTGACATCCCCAATGACATTGTCCATAGGATGATAGACATTTAGGCGTGATCCTGGAGTGGTGGGAACAACTACCTTAGAATCAAGATTGTAAATGTTTGGTTCAGTATCTGAGGCAGTAGGAGTGTGAGGTTTCGAAGACTTAGAGGCATCAATGTCAGATGCTTGTGGACTTGCAGTAGTTGGAACCTGTTGCTCCTGAGTGTCCTGATTGTTCTCCACAGCTTCATCATCAGAGGAAAAATCACTTACCTCGGTGTTCCCCCTGAGTGGGTTGGTGATTCACCTTGTGAGCCAAATGATGTAGAGCCCTGTTATTATGTGGTTAAGACATCGTACATCATTTTGGCTGCTAACTCATCATCAGACGTGGAGGGAGGGATGTTGAAGGACTTGAAGACTTCATCATAGTCGAAAAAGAAGGTGGGTCCTTTTCCAGCAGGAGGGGTGTGTATCTTTGACATCGACGTTACACCATACCAACGGACAATCACAGCAAAGGCAAGCAAAAATGTCTACTTGACCCGTTGAGTTGTTGTAAACTCTCTTATTCAGTATGTTGTAGCCTATAAAGATACCCTCTTCGACCTTCTCGCTAAACTTCCCTTCCTGAGTTTTCTTTAGCAACCTACATGGTGCTCCAAACGGTTCGAGACACTCCAGATTAGGTTTACGTCGTTGAAGTAACTCATTACATATCTTGCCATGACGTTTTACCACCAGAACTCAATTTAACGTGTAACACGCATTGGCCACCGCCTCATTCCAAAATTTGATAGGAAGTTTCGAGTCTTCTAGCATTGTGTGTGATGTCTCTATTAAGCTATGATTCTTTCTCTCAGCAACCCTATTCATTTGAGGAGTGTAAGCGGAAGTGAACTGGTGCACAATTCATTTTTCTTTGTAGAAAGCCACCATCCATTGGTTCTTGAACTCGGTTCCATTGTCTGAGCATACTTGTCTAACCTTCAACTTGTAGAGAGACTCCAGTGTAGTTACCAATGCTTTGAATGACTCAAATGTTTCTCATTTTGATTTCAGAAATATCACCCAAGAGAATCTTGAGTAGTCATCTGTAACTACATAGTAGTATAAGTCGCATGCGATGCTTCTTGTACTGACTAAACCAACATATCCATGTGAAGAAGCTAAAGAGGGTGTTCAATAGAATTAACTTTCTTTGCCTTATGAGACTTCTTTGTCTGTTTGCCTTTCTTGAAAACGACACAAAAATCCGGAGTTGGAAGTTCTTGGCATTGACTCATCGCACTAGATCATTCTGGATCAAGTGGTTCATCTTCCGTGGATTGATGTGCCCCATTCACCTATGCCAGGAGATAGAATTCTTCTTAGTAGCTTTTGACAAGAAGCACTGAAATTGATGATTCGTTGTGGAGGCGTTCGATAGATCCAAGACATAAAGATCATTATATCTTGAGGCTGACATTAATACTTGTTCCTCCGGAATCACATACTCCTTTTTCAGGACATAGCACTTCTTATTTTCAAAAACTACCTTAAATCCGTTGTCATATATTTGGGAAATAGAAAGTAGATTATTCTGAAGTTGTTGAATGTAGTTTACCTTGTCAACTTAACTTTCTAGTTCCCTACTTCTTGTTTACATGTTTTATCTTTTTTAACAAAGTTAATTGTTTGGACATTGTTAACATTTTTTCCTTTTTGTTTATTTGGATTTAGACATGAAGCACGTGATTCGTTAATTTGTTTGGTATTTCTTGGTTCAGAAAGAGAATTTGTTGAACCAGACTTTATTTTAACCTTTTCAAATTGTTCGTCCAGATTAACACAAGACATTTTACCTTTTGATATTGAAGTGGCATCCTTTTGTTTAGTGATAAATTCATTTGGTTTACATGTGGAATCTAGATCACTTATAAGAGGAGTGGACACCACATGATTCGGGCTGCAAATGAACTGAACATTCAACGAACAGTTCGTGAACCGTTCGGCAGGAAGTTCGTTTATGTTCGTTCGTTTAGTAAATGAGCGAACACGAACACAAAAATTCCGTTCATTTAGTTAACGAACGAACATAAACTCAAGTTGCGTTCGTTCATTTATGTTCATGAACATTCGATAATATGTTTGTTAGTGTTCGTTTGTGAACGTTCGATAAAGTGTTCGTTTATGTTCATTATATTCTTAATTATTATGTCAGTTATTTTTATCATTATTATATTAAGTATTTTTTATATTTATGTTAACTACTTATTATTTTTTTTTGTGTAATCTTTGTAACAAAAAAATATAAATTTTATTCTAAAATAAATTTATAATAATTTGTATTCGTTTATTTTTAAGAGCTTTTTTGTGTTCGTCATGTTCATGAACAATTATTTGTTTTCATTTGTTTTTGTTTGCGTTCGGTAAGTGTTCGTGAATAGTTCATGAACATGTTTATTTTCTTAATTAACGAACATGAACAAGAAATCTCGTTCGGTAAGTGTTCGTGAACAGTTCACGAACAAATTTATTTCTTAATGAACGAACACGAACAAGGCCTTGTTCGTGTTCGTTCGGTTTATTTGCAGCCCTACACATGATCCTTGATTGGGTTATTATTTATTGGTTTATTTTATGCATTCATCAAGGTCTCATGTGGTGGTGGAACCACTTTATATCCCAAACCCTCCCCATTGTTGTGCTCTCTCACTAAGTGTTGGACAATGTGAGAAGAACTTGTCCAACAATGCGGTTTTTTGTTTAGTGAATTACTTCCACTTCCAAAACTGCCTTTTGTTTCTTAGTGTCTTCTAGGGAGTTTAGATAGAACTTAATGTCAATAGCTTGATTAAAGGCTATAATTGTTTCGACTTGTTGGACTTGTCCATTCTTGAGGTAGGTGATGAACTACAGTTGCAGTTTCACCAACATTTGACATCACGAGGTTCCACTGCAATATCACCTTTGCTTGCTGAGTCGTCATCTAGATCCTCAACACTAGCATGTTGGATTCTCTCGGAGACACAAACCGAAAGCTCCAATCTTGTCCTTCGTCATCATGAGCTGTTAAGGCTTTAGGATCCTTGCTAGACGAAGTCGAACTGCTTGTGGGCTTATCCTGATGAGTGAAAGATGAAATGGATTCCTTATCCTGTCTTTTTGGCTTCAACATTCACGTTTGAATGCCCCTTTTCCCCACAATTGGAGCAGGTAACTTTTGTCTTGTCAAAACCAAAAGTTTTGTCCTTAGTGGCAATCAGATTCTGTCCGGTCTTCTTGACAAACTTCTTTCCTCTCCGAACAGCACCTGCTAAGGCCCACATGATGTCCATTCTTTCTAACTCTGTCTCGTCTACCTGCTCGTAGTCCTCGTCTGCCAGATGGTAGTTCCCAATTTTCCTAGAAACTAGCCCGTCATAGGAGTGGACAACAGCTGCTAAGAGATCCATGTGCTCCTTTGCTACCTCTACTGTCACATTCCCGAGATTCTCGGTCGTCAGTTTTGTAGCATTTGCTTCAGGTGCTATGTATTGGGTACCAGACAACCCTGACGTGTCAGATCCTGAAGTAGTGCTCCAGACGTTTTGGCTTGTGGGGTTGAGTTGTACAGTGTCGGATTCTGATCATATGAAAACTTTTGGGCCTTGTACTTCATCATCAACTCTTCCTCCCGCAGTTTCAGAATGAACTTGTTGATTTCTAACTTCGCTACCATATCATTCTGTCTTAGGTTGGAAACAAACGAACTCCACTTCTCTGGCAACCCATGTGCAAAGTTTGAAACTTTGTTTTCCATAGATGTAGTGACTCCATGAGTGTGCAGCTCACTCATTAGGTGGTAGAATCGATCAATGACATCGTCCAAGCTCTCGTTTCCCATTGACGAGAAGTTGTCAAACTCCTTCGTCAACGCTTTAGCCTTCAGAGATTTTACGATGCATTTCCCTCATACCTCTTTTCCAATGCATCCCACAGCTTCTTAGCTTGCTTGTTCTCAGAAAATTGATGGAAGATGTCCTTAGGGATTGACTGAGTCCAAAAACGCATATACTTTCTTCTATGCATTGCATTTTACCTTTTGTCTGTCAGTCATGCCGCTTAAGGTGGTTTGACTCCATCTGCACCTACAGGCATGTTATATCTTATCTTTATTGACTCCCACAGATTGGGATATACTCCATTTAAGTAAATCTCAAACCTTTGCTTCCACTGTGGATAATCATCTAACGGTATTAGCTTAGGGGGCTTATTATGATTTCCACTTCATTTTCTAGAAGCAATAAATTTTGAATTCTAGAATCCCTTCCTCTGGTGAATGCTGAATATTGATCCTCCATTACTATCAACTTTAAACTTTGGAACAAACTTTTTAATTTGTGCGAATGAAGGTATGCGATTGACACATCGTGCGATTGAATAAATGTTGTTGACTCAGGAGTGCGAGTGAGCAATACGGATGGCTCAATCGTACATGGACAGGTGCAGATGAACAAGGCGAATAGGCAATTCAGTCGTACGAAAGGATATACGAATGATCCAACCGTGCGTATGAGGGATGCGTATGAATTCAGTCGTACGATGTACGAATGAGTCCAACCGTGCATATGAGGATGCGTATGAATTCAGTCGTGCGATTAAGTGAATCGTGCACTGAAGCTGCTGAAACTTGAGATTCGAAAGTTTGGTACTTTTGATGCAAAAACACGAATTTCACAAGAACCCTAATTATCGTAGCTGGAAAACATTAACTTTACAATCCGAGACGTCCAAACAACGTTTGACACAAAACGATTGAGTTTTTTGCGTGAAAAATACAATTTTTATCACAAATCCATTGAATCACATGTAAATCAAGAGCCTTTACTCTTATACCACTTGTTTGGGGACGAGGACGGAGTACTAACTGTAAGGATTCCTGAAGTCTGATGCAACCCAAAACTGCCTAAGTGTTTCAGCAACATGCACTAAGTACTAAAGTGAAGAATGCTTCGGAAGAATTACACAAAGCATTAGAAAATACTCTAAGTGTAATATCTTCCGAAGCCAAGACCAATATCTTCCGAAGCCTAACATGAAGTCTTCCGAAGCTTGAAGAGACAAAGTCTTCCGAAGCTTCAACCTATGAAGACAGATTTCTTCCGAAGACTTTTAGTACACATGCTTTATCTGATGTACTGTTCCATAAAGCACCTTTTCCGCTGCGTCTCTGATAAGTCACCAACTTACAAGAGTTGGTGAAAAGGTCCATGCTTTTGGTAACTGTACATTGAGGTCTTGAGTCTGAAACTTTCCACTTTATGTACTTTATCCTTTTTGTAATGTATAAGGATGTGAGCTATGGCATGTCATAGTCACAAGGTCAAAAGGCAGATATGCCTTTTGATCCTACAATTGATTTTGTTAGTGTCTAGTCAATTGTATCCAGCTGGCTTTCATAGTATAGCCGGCTGTAGGTTGTAGTATAAGTATTCCAAGTTCTTGTATCTTTCTTTATGCTTTGTAACACTTGTAAAAGAACTTGAGAAAGCAATATACTGCTCCCTTGAAAACTATACTCTCTTGTTCTGTCTCTTGCTTTACTTGTGTTCTCTGTATCACCTTTGGTTACCTAGTTCACTGTTTGATTAACGTTTAGTTAATCTTCTCATTGTGTTGTTGTGTTGTAATTGTGTTCAAGCCCTTGAACGATCCTGCAATTGGTATCAGAGCATTCAGGCTCGTGATATAAGATCTAACCATCTTAAGATCCCTCACACACACAAAACTAAACTTTTTCAAATGGCTTCCATCTCAAAGACTGATATGGAGACTGGAACCATGAACAAATCCCCATTGATCACTCTTGATGACTTCGACACCTGGTGCATGAGGATGGAAGGCTTCATCAGGTCTCTTGACTCAAGAATGTGGGAATCTGTTGAATATGGACCTTTCATACCTAGCACCCCCTCTGCTACCGGTGCTGGTATGATTCCTAAAGATGTGGCCAACTACTCAGATGAAGATAGGAAAAGAGTAGAGATTGACAGGAAGGCCATGACTGCTCTTCAGACTGCTATCCCAAACTCTGTGTACAGAGGTTTTAAGAAGTGCAAAACAGCTAAACAGCTGTGGGATGCACTGAAGCTGATGTATGAAGGCTCCTCTGAAGCCAAGGAGAACAAGAAAGATCTTCTGAAGCAGCAGTTTGAAAATTTCACCTTTAAAACAGGTGAAACCATGACCCAACAATACTTCAGGTATGTTGAGATTGTGGATACCCTTGTGGATGGAGGAGTTCCTCTTGAGAACAGAGACATTGTAAGGAAGTTCATGTCCTCACTTCCTAGGCAATGGACACACTATTGTGTGGTAATCAAGAGGACTGAGAACCTTAAAACTCTTACTCTGACAGAGTTATATGGGATTCTCAGTGGATACCAGATGGAGATGAACTTACAAGGTTCATCTGGCAACTCTAACAATCAAATGGGTTCAGCCCTTCATGTGGTTGAAAGGGACAGCATAGAACCCCAACATCATCTCCTATGCTACCCTGACAACTCACAAAAGGGTCCTTTCATCACCTTCCCGAGACACCAAGGGAGAACTTTACTCAAGGAAGCCATTCCAAGAGACAAGTTCTTCTCAAGCCTTTGTGTCTGCAGATGAAAGCTGTGGAAATTATCTCTTCACTCTTGAAGACCTAGACTGTATCCATCCAGATGACCTGGAATACATGGAGATAGTTCAGCAGATGGCTCTTCTCACTCACAGAGCCAAGAAGTTCTACAAGAGGACAAGAAAAATTCCAAGCAATGCTACCAGTGGTAAGTTTGGCTGGATAAAAGCAAAGTTAAGTGTTACAATTGTAACCTTATGGGTCACTTCGCCAGGGAGTGTAAGGCACCCAGAGCAAATGGGGGTCAAACACAACTCAGACCAAACTACCCAACAATACCCCTCAGGCTGAGAAGACAAGCAACATGCTGCGGTTGCTGTTGAAGAGGGAGGATTTGACTGGAGTTTTCAGGTGGAGGATGCTTCTCCAAACCAAGCATTGATGGCTGATCATGATGAAGCCAAGGTATTAGAACATCTTTGCTCCCCTGAATGCATTGCTAAAGTAAATAGATACAGGTCCTACAACCTAGAGATGAGATCTGATCTTGAGTCATTAACATATTAAAATCTGATTTTAGAAAGTCTGAAAATGATTACAAGTTAAAGATAGAAGACTTGGAGAAAACCATTTCAGTACTAAAACATGAACATACAGATTTTAGAACTCAGATCCAAGATCTCATCACTAAGTTGACTAAGTGCCAGGCTGAGCTTGTGATCAGCAAAGCCCTGGCAGAGAAAAGTGTTCTTGAAGAAGAGACCTTCAAGAACATGATATCCTCATCCCTACACAATAAGGTTTGTTATCAAAATAGACAGGGACTGGGATCAAATGAGATAGCTCCTCCACACACAATCTTGTCTGTAAGATCTCCTAGGTGTGGAACTTGTGAAGATGAGCTTCCTCTCATAGATCCAATAAGTGAGGATGATGAAGAAGTGATAGTGAGGAATCCCTCTGAGAAGAGTGAAGAAGAGGATTCCTCCAAGGGCCACTATCCTTCTGAGGAGAAGAAATTAACTGTGATGACCAAGTCCAAGAGAAAGAACTTGATCAGGAAGAGCAAAAGGAAAGCAAAGAAGGCTCAAGAAATCAAGGCTACCTTTGATGCTAAGCAGAAACAAGTGTTCATCTCTGCAGGTTTCAAAGCAATAAGGACTGAAGACATCCACCAAAGCTTCTTACCAAGAGTTCTGGTTCATGTTCAAATCATCTCAGTACAAAGAAGAAGACTGAGCTGCTGTGTACCACTGCTGCACAGCCTGGACCATCAAATTCCAAGAACAGTTCACAGCCCAAGGGAACTGTATCTGCATCTACCAAGATGAAGGTGAAAAAGGGATGTGACCAAGCCAGTCTTGCTCTCAAAAGGAGATTTTTGAAGAAGAAAATGCTGTGTGTTATGTGTGAAAGTACTTCTCATATTGCCAAGGATTGTCCATACAATCCTAAAAGTACTATCCACATGACCAATACAAAGACTTCAAAGAATCTCAAGAAGTCTCAAGCTTCGGAAGGAAAGTCTGTTTCCTTCGGAAGCTCCAAATCAAAGAAGAAGGTAAATGGAAAATTACCTTCGGAAGCAAAGTTGGTCTCGGAAGAAAGGAGTTCTTCCGAAGTACTAAAGTCTACTGCAGTGACTGTAGATTCTTCCGAAGTATCAGTCATTAAAACTTGTGAAGCTCCAAAAGCTTCTAAGGTTTTGAAGGTCAAGTCCAAGACTCCAAAGGTGTGTGGAAGTCTAAGAAAGACCAAATGACTGAGGTTCTCCATCAACAACAGCTGAAGATCCCCTCTGTACAACCATAGGATCTATTACTGTTGCATTACCTTCTATTACACTTACTGAACCCAAGACAAGTAAGGCTTGGGTTTCCAAATGTAACTAATCATTTTCTTTGTGCAGGAACAGCTCAAGACAAACAAGAATGTCTGGATAATTGACAGTGGCTGTTCCAGGCACATGACAGGCGATAGGTCTTTACTTCATAATTTTGAGAGAATTGATGGAGGACCAGTTGCTTTTGGAGGAAATGAAGGTGGTTACATTTATGGAAGGGGCAAGGTCACAAATGGTAAGCTCAGCATTGAGAAGGTAAACTTTGTTAAGGAGCTTGGGTACAATCTTCTGAGTGTATCTCAATTTTGTGATCAGAGTCATAACATGCTCTTCACTGAGCATGAGTGCATTGTTCTCAAGCCTGGAGTGGTCATTCCTCATGAGCATATTCTGCTCAGAGCCCCAGGAAAGGGAACATGTACAAGATGGATTTGCAAGAAACATCTCCCTCTGGAGAAGTTTCATGCTTTCTATCTAAAGCAAATAGTGATGAGTCTTTCCTATGGCATAAAAGAATGTGCCATGTAAACTTTAAGAATATGAATAAATTAATCAAACATGATCTGGTAACTGGAATGCCAAAGAAAGAGTTTACAAGTGATGATCATTGTGTTGCATGCCTGAAAGGGAAGCAACACAAGGTATCTCACAAGCCTAAGGAAAAGAACTCCATCACTACTCCCCTACACTTATTACATATGGATCTCTTGGCCCCACCAGTGTAATGAGTTTAGGAAGGACCTTATACTGTCTAGTGATCACAGATGATTTTACAAGATTCACTTGGTTTTCTTTCTTAGAACTAAAGATGAGACTCCTGAGATTCTAAAGAATTTCATCTTAAAGATTGAGAATCAATGTGATCACAAGGTCAAAACCATAAGATGTGATCAAGGAACTGAATTCAAGAACCAAATCCTTGATACATTTTGTGATGAAAAGGGTATTACAAGACAATACAGTGCTCCCAGGACTCCTCAGCAAAACGGAGTTGCTGAGAGGAGAAACAGGACACTTATTGAAGCTGCAAGAACTATGTTGTCTGACTCTAAACTGCCTATCACCTTCTGGGCAGAGGCAGTTAATACTGCTTGCTATGTGCAAAACAGAGTCTTAGTAGTTAAGACACATGGTAAGACTCCTTATGAACTTTGGCACAAGAGGAACCTTTCATTGGTTTTCTCAGGTCATTTGGATGTCCCTGCACCATCTTGAATACCAAAGATCAAGTTGCCAAGTTTGCTGAGAAATCAGACGATGGACACTTCATTGGATACTCTTCTCAAGCTAAAGCTTATAGAGTATACAATCTCAGAACTAGAATCATTGAGGAGTCAGCCAATGTGACTTTCAATGAGCACACTCCCAGTGTGGCTGGTTCTGGTCCGGATTGGCTATTTGATCTTGATTTAGTTACCAACTGTTTTAAAATCTTGTGAGCATGTTTCAGGATCTGCAGAAAATTTAAATACAGGTGATCCTGATCCAAGATTTGAGCTTGGAAGACCTTCAGCTCCAGTTGAAACTACTTCAGCAAATGAGGTTTCTATCAGCACAACAATGACAAATCCAGCTGATACATCTGGCATGCCTTCAAATTCCAGTCAGAGGCTTCTCAACCAGATAAAGACATCTCAATTGCAGAAGATAACAATGGTGATGGTGAAAGTGATCAAGAATCTCTTGATGCTAATAACCATACCATAGATGATAACATCAATGATGTCACACACTCATTGGATCAAGTTAATCTTGATAAGTGTGATAATGTGGAGGATCAATCTTCAAGACCAGATCTAAATTTCTCAAATTTGGATCTATCTCAGCAACTTGCTGTGATCCCTCAGCTAAGGATCCACAAGTCTCATCCTACCACAAACATCATTGGAGATGTTATCTCCGGGGTAAAGACAAGAGGGCAAACCCATGAAGCAAATGTTTGTCTTCACTCTTGTTTTCTATCCCAGTTAGAGCCAAAGAAAGTTGAGGAGGCTCTAAAGGATGGAAGTTGGGTTGAAGCTATGCAACAAGAGCTGCTTCAATTCAAAAGACAGAAAGTTTGGAACCTTTGTCCTCTTCCTCATGGGAAGACTACCATTGGAACCAAATGGTTTTTAGGAATAAAAAGGATGATAGAGGAATCATCATCAAGAACAAGGCAAGACTAGTTGTTCAAGGATACACACAAGAAGAAGGGATTGACTACACTGATGTCTTTGCTCCTGTAGCTAGACTAGAAGCTGTTAGGATATTCCTGGCATTTGCTGCATCCAAGAACTTCAAGGTCTACCAACTTGATGTAAAGTGTGCTTTCTTTATGGAGTGATTGATGAGGAGGTTTATGTCAAACAACCACCTGGTTTTGTAGATCCTGATCATCCTGATTATGTCTGCAAGCTTGACAAGCTCTCTATGGGCTGCATCAGGCACCCAGGAAGTGGTATGAGACACTGTCTGAGTATCTCTGTAAACATGGTTACAGGAGAGGTACTATAGATGGAACTCTCTTCATCAAAGGACAAGGAAACGACATTCTGCTAGTTCAAGTATATGTGGATGACATCATCTTTGGCTCAACCAATTCAAGGCTCTGCAAAGACTTTGAAAAGCTGATGAAAGATAGATTTGAAATGAGTTCAATGGGAGAACTTAATTTCTTTCTGGGAATTCAAGTGAAGCAGGTTGAAGATGGCATTTTCATAAGTCAGTCAAAGTATGTTCAAGATATACTCAAGGTTCAACATGACTGATTGTAAGACTGCTAAGACACCCATAGCCAGAAACCACTCCCTTGGTCCAGATCTTGAGGGGGAGTGTGTAGATGAGCACTTATACAGGGCTATGATTGGGTCTCTTATGTATCTTACAGCTAGCAGGCCTGATATCATGTTTGCTACATGTATTTGTGCAAGATATCAAGCCAATCCTAAGATGTCTCACTTAATCACTGTGAAAAGGATTTTAAGATACCTCAAAGGTGCTTCAACACTTGGTTTATGGTATCCAAAGAATTCTAATTTCAATCTGTATGCCTATACAGACAGTGATTATGGTGGTTGCAACATGACTGCAAAGTCTACATCTGGGGGATGTCAATTCCTTGGTGGAAGGGTTGTCTCATGGCAATGCAAGAAACAAACCTGTGTGTCTGCATCAACTGCTGAGGCTGAATACATTGCTGCTGCAAGCTGCTGTGCTCAAGTGCTTTGGATTCAAAATCAGATGCTAGACTACGGATTTAACTTCAAAGAGACTCCTATCCACATAGACAACAACAGTGCTATCTCTATCACTGAGAACCCTGTGCAGCACTCAAGGACCAAACACATCAACATCAGGTATCATTTAATAAGAGATAACTATGAAAGGGGTTAATTAAACTAGTCAAAGTTCACACAGATGAACAATATGCTGATCTGTTCACAAAAGCTTTTGATGAACAGAGATTTAAGTATCTGATATCAGCTATTGGGATGATTAACTTTGAGTAGATTTTTTCAAAACTAATTCTAATTATTTCTTCTTAAAATATGTGTGTCCTAAGTTGTCTAGTCATCACTTTCATAAGCTCATGTTTTCTTTGAATGAAAAACTCTTTTTGAAGACTTTCCTTAGATTCTTGAAAATTTTCTGATACTTCGGAAGATAACATTTTACCTTCGGAAGAAAAATATGTCTTCAAAATAAATGACTGTCTAAGAATTTTTACCTTCGGAAGAAGTCAAAATTTATCTTCCGAAGCTTAAAATTCTTAACTTAGACACTTATTCATTTTTAAGGACTTTTTCCTTCCGAAGCAAAAATTACTTTCGGAAGCTTTGTTCATTCTTATACAAAGCATCCAAAAGTTTATTTCTCTTCCGAAGCATAAATCTTTAAGACTCTCAGGAAAATTCTTCCGAAGTCACTTTAGCTTCGGAAGCTTTTTCAATCACAACTTCCGAAGACAAATTACTTTCGGAAGCTTTTCGAATTCCAAGAAAACTACTTTTTGAGCAAAAAGGTAAACTACTTTTTCAGAGGTGGGACCGACATACGGATTTCAAAGTTTATCCTCTTTCATTAAACTTTATCTGAAATCCTTCTCTCTCATATAAACCCAACGGTTTCCCCCTCTCTTCTATCATCTGCTTTTCTTCCATACCTAAAACCCAAGCTTTCTCTCTGAAATTTCTTTTTCTTCATCTCTGAGCTACCTCACAATGGCTGACCTTACACACAGAAATGATCCTCACTTTGCCATGCAGCTACACAGACAACACAATCAGGTTGCTCTGTTATGCTCTGACAAAGATCCTCATTTCTCAGAGGTTTGCCGTTTCTTGTCTTTGTCTCACTACTTCACCTCCCTAACCATTGATCCTCCTCTATATGAGGATCATTGCTTGAATTCTGGAAGACCTGCCAAGAGGTCATTATGGATGGGGAGAAGGCACTGTCTGCCACAGTGCAGGGGAGAACAATTTTCATCACTCCGGCCATCATCAACCGACATCTTCAGCTGGATGATGAAGCAGGTGAAGTGTTCTTCCCAAAGAAGCGGTTAATCATTCCTTCGAGCAGATGGGCTATGAAGGAGATTTCTCTGTAAAGACCTTCAGGAAAGGGAAGGTCTCATCCCAGTGGAAATACCTGCTCCATGTGGTTATCCACAGCTTATCAAACAAGCATGGTGGATGGGACCAGATTCCTGAGGATCTCTCCTTTATAGTTCATGGGATGGTTCAGGGGGTCAAGTTCAGGTATTCACAATTTGTTTATACTAATTTACTTGCAAACTTAGACTCCTTAGAATATTACATGTTTCCTAGATATGTTCAACACATTCTTAACTGTGAACTGGGCTCACAGTTGAGGGAAACAGGCAATATTCTTAAACTGGACAGATGAAGAAGCCCGGCATCTTTAAAATTATGAAGAAGCCAACTGTAGGCTTCTCAGGGGTAGAAACAGCCCTAGTCCCAAAAATGTTAGAGCTCATTGCTCAAGGTGACAACATAGCAGTCCAAGCTAGTGTTGAACCCACACCTACTGCTCTCCTACCCTCTTCACAACCTCCAATATTCATCACCTACAAAAGAAAATCCCAACGAACCCCTGCTCAGGCTATTGAGTCTGTGCAGGCCCCCAAATACTCACCTTACAGGAAGAAGTGGACTCCAGAGCTCCCACTTCTCCTGAGGAGCAAACCACTCCCATTACTTTACCTATCAGGGCTGAGGTTCCTCAAGCTCAACCTGATGAGCTCATTAGCCCAACAACTGTAAGCTTCACTCTGAGTCTCAACACTCAAGTGAACAACCTTCAGGGGACAGCTACCATCCCCAGCCTTTGGATCTAAACCAACCAATTCCAACCTATCCTTTTACACTGATGAAGACTTAGGATTCAGTGAGTACCATGAGTCTCTCTTCTCCTCCCCTACTCAAAGAGAGATGAGTACCTCTGACTCTCCTCAGTCTATCCCTCATCAGTCACCTATTACTGAGGTGGACACATCTGAACCTGTTCAGGATGTCCATATGGAAGAGGCTCTCACTTTTGAAAGTGATTACATCATTAAGACCTCAACCATGGCAACTCAGCCCATTGGCATCTTAACTGAGGTTGCCAGTGAGCAGAGGAAAACCAGCAGCCAAGAAACTCAAGCTGGTGGTGAGAGAAGGGACTTTGGTCCAATCCTCTCATCCCCCAGTGATTCTTCTGATGAAGATGAGGGGAATTTGAGACTAAAGGTACAAAAATTGTCACAAACATGCACCTATCTAGTCTCTAAGGTTAGTCACTTGGAATCTCAGGTGACTACCCTGCAAAACAGGGTCAATGATCAGCAACTCCAGATTTCATATCTGCAGGAAAAACTAGCTGAGAGACCTTTAAGGAGAGCTCAACCAGGAACACAAGAACCTGTGGAAGTGACTGATTTATCCTCCAGCTCACCTATGCAAGTGGGTGATGCTACCAAAAGGGGGAGAAAGTTATCACAACCACAGAACCTGGGAGTTCTTCAAAGAGAATGGACATAGAGGACTCACCATCCTCACTTGCTGTTGTGCATTCTCAGCAACTTCCTCAAGTTCACATTAATGTGGACTCTATAGACTCTCTCATCAGGAGTCTCTTTGAGGAAGGTATACCAAGGGCTGTCTCATCTCCACCACATGGAACTGGCAACTACATCATCAGATGGAGGTATGATGATGACAGAAGAGCCCTCATACTTCACAGAGTTCAAGGCCAACAAGAAGTCTTTCAGTTCCAAAGCCTGAGCTTCTATGAAGGACTGGATTTAGTCAACATGCCACTTGTCAATCCAAGCAAATCTAGACAAGCTGACAGGCTGGCTCAAAGAATCCAAGACAGGATCCTTGCAGAGTTCTCTCTAAGAAGGAGACTTAGGCAATCAGGCAATGTCATCGGTCAACTGGATGTTGAGGTGGACCCTAAGATTAGTTTCATAGGGGAAACCTTGGCTGAAGGCCCAGTGGCAGAACCTGAGACCCTTGTCTCACATCACAACTGCTGCAACCAACAGCCTGCATCCTACTCATCTGCTGCAGTCCAAACTCCATCTCTGCTGGTGAAGGTGTTTCTCAGCCTCTCTCTGGCCAGAGCATGGAAGCTACACCAAGCAATGAAGGCCAAGCCTCAATCCCCCTGAGTCACAAAGGTCTGTTGGTGACAAAGGGAAAAGGATAATGACTCCTGAGGAAATTGAGGAGGAAGAGAGAGAGAGGAAAAGGAGGCTAAGGGGAGAAAGTTCTTCTGGGTCATCAAAATTCATGCAAGCTGCAATCAGGGCTGCCCCCAGACCAAATACTCAAAATGATGAACAAGGGCAGTCAGGATTAATTATTTACAGACCAGGAACTATGATGTTGATGAAATCATCTCCCTCCCCTTAGAAGAGTTGAATGAACTGGCTGACATGGAAGTGTCAAGAGAGATAAAGGAGAAAGAGGATGCAAGGTTACTTCTCCAATTCAAAGAGGAGAGGAGACAGAAAAGACTTCACAAGCATACTCCCACTCTCTCTCCAGTTCAAGAAAGTCCTGCACAGGAAGATGTGGCTCCACAAGAACCTCAGGTAGATAAAGAAGAGGATAGAATCAAAATGATAACTACCTGAGTGCCACAGGCTTCTATCAGGCAAATACACTTCTTCCCTGTCCTATGACTTCATTGAGTTCGAGTACTTAAAGCAACTTGAGCTTGAGTTAGTCAAAGAAAGAAAAACAACCAAAAGGAAGCTAAGGGAAGAAGCTGCAAAGTCAAGAGCCATCATTCAAAAGAATGCAAAGAAGTCTGCTGACAGACAAAGAATGATGAGCTTCTTGAAGTCATATGGATTCTCCGGAAGGAGACTTGGTCCCATGTCTCTATCTACAATGGATGAGCATATAAGGGTAATCAAGCAGAAGATTAAAAGTGGTGAACTCATTGACTTGCACTCTCTTCCAAGTCAAGTCCCACCTGAAGTGGAGGTCAAGTTTGAACAACCAGAGACACCTGAACCAGAACCTCCAGCTGAGCCTCAGCAAACTTCATCTTCTGATCCAAGACAGGGTCAAACTCCCTCTCCTTCTGAACCTGTGAGGGAGGAACACCCAACTGAGAAAGACACTGATGATCAACATGGTGCTGCAGACCAGTCTTCTCAGTTAAAGACATTAAAGAGGAAGAAGAAAATGGCCTCTAAACCAAAGACTAAAAAGAAGAAGCCAAAGTCATCTACCTCTACACCCCAGGCTGAATCAGATCAACCTGAGGAAGTGCATGATGAGGCAGCCCAATCAACTCCTATGCAAGTGGCTCCTCTAGCAACTGAGACACCCATCTTATCCTGGACTTACTCTACCAATCCAGAAAGATGGAATGTTATCAGAGATCAAGGTGTTGAAAATGTCTACTCATGGCAACATAATCAACTTACCTCTGCATGATCTCTTTGAAATGAGAAGATACTATGAGAGTCTTGATGATCCTGACCATCAAATGAAGAAAGGGATGGTCTTGATTATTCTGAAGACTACAAACATTAAAGATCTTCTAAGTGTTTTGGTAGCATCAGCCTAGGGGGAGTTTGTAAGGATTCCTGAAGTCTGATGCAACCCAAAACTGCCTAAGTGTTTCAGCAACATGCACTAAGTACTGAAGTGAAGAATGCTTCGGAAGAATTACACAAAGCATTAGAAAATACTCTAAGTGTAATATCTTCCGAAGCCAAGACCAATATCTTCCGAAGCCTAACATGAAGTCTTCCGAAGCTTGAAGAGACAAAGTCTTCCGAAGCTTCAACCTATGAAGACAGATTTCTTCCGAAGACTTTTAGTACACATGCTTTATCTGATGTACTGTTCCATAAAGCACCTTTTCCGCTGCGTCTCTGATAAGTCACCAACTTACAAGAGTTGGTGAAAAGGTCCATGCTTTTGGTAACTGTACATTGAGGTCTTGAGTCTGAAACTTTCCACTTTATGTACTTTATCCTTTTTGTAAGGATGTGAGCTATGGCATGTCATAGTCACAAGGTCAAAAGGCAGATATGCCTTTTGATCCTACAATTGATTTTGTTAGTGTCTAGTCAATTGTATCCAGCTGGCTTTCATAGTATAGCCGGCTGTAGGTTGTAGTATAAGTATTCCAAGTTCTTGTATCTTTCTTTATGCTTTGTAACACTTGTAAAAGAACTTGAGAAAGCAATATACTGCTCCTTGAAAACTATACTCTCTTGTTCTGTCTCTTGCTTTACTTGTGTTCTCTGTATCACCTTTGGTTACCTAGTTCACTGTTTGATTAACGTTTAGTTAATCTTCTCATTGTGTTGTTGTGTTGTAATTGTGTTCAAGCCCTTGAACGATCCTGCACTAACTGATTCACATGTATAACCGAATCAAATAGTGCGGATCCTATTTGATTGGCGATCCAATCAGTGAGAACATTTGGCGCTCCAATAAGTGACACATCACCCTATAGTATAAGATTAATCTAAACGTTAAGACGAATAGGAATCGATCAAGACGTTCCTAGGAACTTGATTGGCTTTGTGGATGTTCTGGACGGCTAGTGGTACGTGTATGAGTCGAATTATTCAAAGTGTTTTTTCCATGAATTAAGTGGTATTTATAAGGTTACTGTTACTCATCGTGTGACTGAACCATTAGCAGGGTTTCATCTCGTGTTACTGAGTCATGCGGGTGATCCATTTGCATGCAGAGTGTTCAGTCGTGTTATTGAGTCAATCTCATTCACTATTGTGCGACTGATCTAGTCCTCCTAGTTCAGTCATGCTACTAGTTCTTAGCATGAAGTTGTTTATGAGTATGGTCCATTAACATGGGCCTTCGCATGAGATGTTCTTGGACTAAGTTTGAATATGTTTCAACAATCATTATTTGACTTAGATCTATCATCAACACC
This sequence comes from Flaveria trinervia, assembly GCA_025506515.1. Classification (NCBI taxonomy): domain Eukaryota; kingdom Viridiplantae; phylum Streptophyta; class Magnoliopsida; order Asterales; family Asteraceae; genus Flaveria; species Flaveria trinervia. Next base: position 22,389,075 of record CM046458.1, read on the forward strand.
ACAAACGTATAAGTTAGTTAATAAGCGTTAACACCAATAATCAATGAAATATTAAACATTATAAGCATGAACCACACATTGTATTTCATCCAAACCATCCAGTTACATATATGTAAGACATGAAATACTTTTTACTTAAGCTCATAACTAGTACATAGGTATCTAAAAGATATAATTACATTAACTTGAAATGAACGTTGCAGCGGAAACATTAAAAACAACATTTTCAATATAAATGCTTTTGGGAAATAATACAATATTCATTACACATTTTCATTTGTTCGCATTACAATGCAAAAACATTAACAAAAGAATGCCATTCAAAATGGCAAGTAGCTATTTAGCACCATCCTCAGCAATGCTCACCTACCAATTGGAAAATGCATAAAAAGGTCAGCGTTGCTGAGTGAGTTCTAGTTTTACAATAAACAATACTTTTACATTCATTAAACCTTCATTACTTTTGCATGTGATCACACATCATATGTACACATAGATAATATCATCATTATCTTCATCATTCGTAATTCATTCCGTACATTCATCATTAAAGCTTTACCTTCATTCTTATCATTACATCTTTACATTCATTCGGACAATCCATATGCTTCACCCCACCGTCATGCATTAAAGCCAGTACTGGGCCCGAGGTCTTTCAAAGACCCCAAACGTTGTGCACAAAGCTGACTCCAGTTACCAAGGGTGAGCAGCAATGGTCCCATACATATGGTCAATCACAAGGATTGGACCCCAATGTGCATCCATCTAGGGTAATTTACCCGCACACAGTTGAGCTAACACCATTCATTGGATGTGAACCTCCATAGATATGATTAATCTCATGGATCAAGCCCCAGTGTGCATCCTTCTGGGGTAGCTATGCCGCACACGGTTAAGCTAACACCCTTTATTAGGTGTGAACCTCCTTACATTTGCTTGCAAGCCTTTCATTCTTTTATTCATTCATTAATGCATGCATTCATCATTTTGTTCCTCTTTTCGTTATCTTCCACTTTACGTTACGTAATACTTTCATTTCATTCATTAAGATTCAACTTAAAGCCAAGGGAAAAAAATCATACATAATAATTTGGAACATCAACATCAACAGTCAACATCATCATACAGGGCATCATACATACATAAAATACATCATACATACCATCATGCTTAACATCATACACATTTTGCCAAAGCATCAAACATACATCATAACATGCCCATCATAACATCTATGACCTCAAAAGTTAGCTTACTACAACCCCCGAGAACATCCCAAGTCAAAGCCTACATTCATCTTTTTACCCAAAAAGTCAAAAAACATTCCAAGTGTTCATCCGCATTTGTCTTTTGTTTATCGGCATTTGCTATAGTTCATCCGCATTGGTTGTTGTTCATCCGCATTTGTTCATCCGCATTGACCTTACTCATCCGCATTTGCCATACTTAGTTAATGTTCATCCACATTTCATCTAATATTCATCTGCATTGATTTTACTCATCCGTATTTCCATACTTAGTCAATGTTCATCCACATTTCATCTAATACTCATCCGCATTGACTTTCCATTTCTCATCCGCATTGACTTCCATTTCCCATCCGCATTGACTTACTTAATAGTTAATGCTCATCCGCATTAACTGCTCATCCGCATTGACTTCCATTGCTCATTCGTATTGACTTCCATTACTCATCTGCAATGATTTCCATTACTCATCCGCATTTCTTCTACATACATAGGCAGATTCCAAAACTTAACATATGAGCCTTAAACATCAGATTTTAGTTCCCAATAACCATGTATTATGTTCTAAGCTTAATTCTTACTTGACAAGCCTTAGAAACACCATCATACATCATCAAGCAAGAACACAACCACACATCACATCCTAACATCAACATGCACACAATCAAACATACGGGTTCGAAACCCAGTTTAATAAAAACATACATTCAAGCATTTCTAGCCCCAAAACAGTTAAAAAACCCTATAAAAGAGGGGTCCTAGAACTCACCATCGCAGCTCTTGAGTATGGCTTCTTCCAAACTCGTTTGCAATTGAGTTCAACCACCTAGAAACCAACTAAAAACATACCCCAACACATACAAACAAAGATAAGCATAAACCCAAGGATAAGACCAGTCAGGAACATCATGAACATGTGAATTCTTACCTTGAATTCGTATTCCTCTTGTTCTTCCTTCAAAACCAAGAGTTCTCTGCTTCACTTGTTACTTTCTCCCTCTAAAATCCGAATATTAGTGATGTGTGTGAGGTATAGGCAGCCATACCTCCTTTATCACCAACTTTTAAACTTTTGTCCTTTTTGACACTTTTAACCCCTAGACTTGGGTTTTAGTTCTTTTCCTTCTCTTTTAATTCATTTTATTCCTTCTTTATTTGTCTATATAATAACCGGACGTTACATTATTTTAACAAAAAGAAGAAGATAAATAGCACAAAGAAGAAACAATAGGATAAAGGTGTATCAAACACTCAATCTAATGATTGTGAAAAAGATTCAAAAATTAAGAAGCAACAACAAAAACAAAAGCCAAAATCAAAGGAGAAAACATCCACGATGTTCAACCGTTGAAGAAAAGAACAATATTTCAGCAATCAAAACACCTCACAGAAGGGTGGATTTGACGGAAAAGGTAACAAATGTTGATGATACTTTCTTTGATAATTTTGAAAAGAGAACTCATGTACCTGATTCAAAATCAAAAGATAGTGAAACTTTTAAGAATCAAAATTCATTATCAACCCAAAGCATCAAACCAAAAAAAATAAGGTGAAAGAAGGAGAGATTGAGAAACTAGGACCTAGTACAACAACATCATCTTCAACAGAATCATCCTCACCTGAAAAAACTCAGAATGCATGAATGTGAGTTCTAGGACCCCTCTTTTACCATATTTAACATATTTGAAGCGGTTGAATTCAATTTGCAAACGAGTTTGGAGGAAGCCATACTCAAAAAGCTGTAAAGGTGAGTTCTAGGACCCCTCTTTTATCGTATTTAACATATTTTGGGGCTGGAAATGCATGAATGTATGTTTTATTAAACTGGGTTTCGGACCGGTGTGCTTGAATGTGTATATGATGATGTTATGATGTGATGTGTGACTATTTCATGCTTGATGATGTATGATTGTGTTTCTAAAGCATAGAGGGTAAGAATTAAGCTTAGAACATGATGATGGTGCATGGAAATTGAATATGATGTTTTAGACCCACTTGATAAGTTTTTAAATCTGCCCAAGTGTTAGGAATAAATGCAGATGAAAAGGGCTAATGCGGATGAACATTAACCAATGGGTAAGTCAATGCGGATGAAGTCAATGCGGATGAGGTCAATGCGGATGAACATTGACTAAGTGTAGGAAATGCGGATGATCATTTGACTAAGTATGGAAGTACGGATGAGCAAAGTAAGTCAATACGGATGAGGTGAGTCAATGCGGATGAACATCGACTAAGTGCAGGAAATGCGGATGAGCAGTTGACTAAGTATGGAAATGCGGATGAGCAAAGTAAGTCAATGCGGATGAGGTGAGTCAATGCGGATGAACATTGACTAAGTGCAAGAAATGTGGATGAGCATTTGACTAACGAAATGCGGATGAGCAAAGTAAGTCAATGCGGATGAAGTGAGTCAATGTGGATGAAATATAGTAAATACGGATGAATTGTAGGAAATGCGGATGACTATAAAAAATGCGGATGAACAATTAGAAAAATTCTGACTTTTTGAGAAAAGAGGTAATGTAGGCTTTGACCTAGGAGATTCCTGGGGGTTATGAAAGTTGACTTTTAGGGTCATAGATGGTATGATGAGTATGTAATGATGTGTGCTTGATGCTTATGATGATGATGATGTTGCATCGTTATGCATGTGTATGTTATGTATGTATGATGCCCTACATGATGATGTATGAATGATATGTTTATGTTCCTTGTGATGATTTATGATTATCTTTCCTATGAATTTACGTGTTATGATAATGAATGACTTAACGAGGTATTATGTAACGTAAAGTGAAAGATAATGAAAGAGGAACATGATGAATGAATGCATGCATTAATGAATGAATGTAAGAAAGGCTTGCAAGCAAATGTATGGAGGTTCACACATAATGAGCGTTGTTAGATCAACTGTGTACGGGTTAGCTACCCCAGAAGGATGCACACTAGGGTCTAATCCTTGTGATTGACCATACGTATGGGATCCTTGTCGCTTGCCCTAGGTACTGGAGTTAGGTTCGTGCACAATGTTCAAGGTCTATGAAAGACCTCATGCCCAGTTACCCACTTCGTGCATAATGTTCGGGGTATAGCATATGGCATTGATCCAGAATGAAAGAGAAAACATAATGGTAAATGTAGTTACCCTAGGTACTGGCGTCAGCTTCGTGCATAATGTTCGAGGTCTATGAAAGACCTGAGGCCCAGTTACCCGCTCGTGTATAATATTCGGATAATGTACATTTCACTAGAGGTAATGATGAATGAATGAAGGTATGAACGAAAGAATGATGAAGATAATAATGATATTATCTGTATGTACGTACGATGTATGATCACGAACGATTGTAAAGTATAATATGATTTTAAAATAAAGGATGATTTTATGAAAGAAAAGTATGTTTTGTTATAAAACTAGAACTCACTTAGTAACACTGACTTTTATGCATTTTATAGTTGGCAGGTGAGCATTGCTGAGGATGGCACAAGGCGACTGCCTAGCTCTTTTGGATGGCTTCCATTTATTTAAAGCTTTTGTGATCTAATACAGTAATGTAATTTTGTATCCAACAAACGATGCATTATTTTGCAAAAGTTTTTATGATGAAACGAAATGCCATTTGTTCTATGTTTTCACTGCAACGTTTTGATGATTAAATGCAAAGTATATGTTTTATATGCGATGAATTACCAGCTGTAAGCGTCTCAGGAATGGGGCCTTACAAGTTGGTATCAGAGCCAAAGTTTAAGTGAAATGGGTAAAATTTTAAAATAAACCTTAACTTAAACTGAGAATGGGACGGAACAGAATGGGATGCCACTCTGAGTAGCTGCGTGCCATTAGGTATTTTCGTAAAGATAACTGGTTTTATGTGCACATAGTATGTGGTTATGTGTTGTATATAGATTTGAATACTGATGTAGTCATGACAGGTAATGCTTGGGGTATGAAGAGTAAAGTAAGTGGCTAATCACAACTGGCCACTATAATTAGGGACTTACTATACTTGCCATAAACTAAGCCGTTTCCTTAGATGACGTATTAGTGTTTAAATCTTTTAGTGTGAGTTAGAGGACGGCGAGTGGTAGATCATCTAAAGCTTAGCGTAGTGGTGGACATGGTGCTGAACCACGGGTTACGAGGGGAAGGCCTAGGGCCGAAAAAGTGGTTAATGAAGAAACAGAGACCCCTCATCCGGACGGTGGCGACGAGAGTGCCAAATTGAGAGCCTGAGTAAACGAGGTTGTGGTGGAAGGGGTTCACCAGGTCATGCAGATGATTCTACCGTCTGTGGTGACCGAAGTGATCAAGGCAGTAAGGGATGGGGAAAGAATGGAGAGGAACGGGTCATCGGGAGGACTAGAACAACCAGAGCCAGAAACGGTTCTCTTTGATGATGAGGAGGAAGAAGAAGTGGAGCTTGCGCCGGAGGCGATCCGAGGCTGTAACTTTGGGGCGTTTATCAGATGCAAGCCCCCTACTTTTGACGGAAATGGCACTGCTGCTGCTGATCACCGATGGGTGAGGGAAATGGAGGCTGTTCTTGATATCAGTGAGTGCCATGAAGATCAAAAGGTGAAGTTCGTCACCCACTCTTTGTCGACTCAGCTCTATGCTTGAGGGACAATATTGTCCAAGCTGAAGGCAGCAGGGCCATTGGAAGAACGAGATGGTCCAAACTAAAGAAGTTGGTGATGGAGGAGTTTTGTCCCCACCGGGAAATGGACAAGGTTGAAAGGGGGTTTTTGCAATTTGAGGCAGGAACGATGACACACCTAGAGTACACCACAAAGTTCGATGAAATGGCACGTCTGGTGCCGGATCAGGTGACACCTCTATCTCTGAAGATCAAGAGGCATATTCAGGGTTTGCCAGCGATAATCGCAGGCACATGATCGCCGCCTGACCAAGTACGTTAGGTCAGCGGTAGATCTAGCAGGGAGATTGTATGATGAGAGGACTATGGTGGGGTGACTGGAAGTAATCGGAAGGGTGGAGGTGATAGAAACTGGAATGGGAAGAGGTTTGGTCGGGGTGGTGCCTCGACGAGTACAAGAAGGCTCGACTGGATGACCGCCGTTTGGTCACATCAAGTGCGGGGTTGAAAAAGTGTGGCAAGTGTGGGAAGGAGCACGATGGTGAGTGTAGATGGGGGTCGAATGTTTATTTCAAGTGTGGGAAGCCTGGTAATATGGCTAGAGACTATGGTGGTGTGAAGTGTTTCAACTGCGGGGGAAGTGGTCATATGAGCAGGGAGTGTAAGAAGCCAAGAGTTGAGGGTTCTGGGGTGAAGAAAACTGGAAGTGAAGGACCAAGGGCGAGCGCCAAAGCATTCACAATGACACAGGAGGAAGCTAGAACGGACCCTGATGTCGTGTCCGTACATTTCTGGTGAACAAAACTTTAGCTTTTGTGCTATTTGATTCTGGTGCTAGTAAGAGTTTTATTTCTGCTGCTTTTTGTGCTATGTTTCGTATTAGTAGTAGACGTATTGATGTGCCCTCCCACGTAGAAACTGCCATAGGTAGGTCTACCAGGATTTCTGAGATGTTAGAGGGTTGTGATGTGGGGCTAGAAGGTCATAAGTTTCATGTTAGACCATTCGTGATGACCTTAGGTGGTTTCGATATGGTTCTTGGGATGGATTGGTTAGCAGACTTCGAGGCAAACATTGTGTGTCGTAAGAAGATGATTCGTTTGACAACGCCTGACCGTACTTCCGTGACAATTTATGGTGATCGGGTGCCTACAATTCCGAAGGTAATTTCAATGGCAGTGGTAGGAAAGTGTATGAGGCGTGGTTGTAGCGCCTACTTGGCTTATGTAAAGGATGTAGACACGCCAACGCCACAACTGTCTGATGTACTGGTTGTGTGCGGCTTTTGAGACGTGTTTCCAGAAGACTTACCAGGAGTGCCACCTGACAGAGAGATTGAATTTCAGATCGATTTGATACCGAGTGCCCAACCTATTGCCAAGGCACTGTATCATTTAGCTCTGATGGAAATGAAAGAGTTGATGGAGCAGTTCCAAGAGCTGCTTGACAAGGGGTTTATTAGACCGAGTATCTCTCCTTATGGTGGACCTAGAAAAGGTGGAGGCGGTTATGCATGGAACGTCACCAAAGACACCATCCGAGGTTCGTAGTTTCTTGGGTTTGGTGGGCTACTATAGAAGATTCACTCAAGACTTTTCCAAGATCGCTTCTCCACACCAAGTTGACCTGAAAAGAATGTGATGTTCGTATGGGGTCAAGCTTAAGAGGAGGCGTTTGAAGAATTGAAGGCGAGGTTGACTCAAGCTCCTGTTCTGTCATTACCCGATGGGAGTGTGTTAGGACCTGGTATTTGACCGAAATACCTAGAGATTAACGTGTAAACCAGATCAAATAGTGCGGAATCCTATTTGATTGGCGACACCATCAGTGAGAACACACGAAGAATCAATCAAGAATTGAAACTAACGTTAGAAATCGATGGGAATCGATCTAATGTGTTCTAGGAACTTGGAGAACGAATTGAGAGGTTTCTGGACGGCTAGGGTACGTCTGGAATCATAATTAATCGAGAGTCCTTCTTTTTCACGAATTGAGTTGTATTTATAGGTTGGTATTATTCAATCGTGCGACTGAACTATTAGTCTAGTTCAGTCGTGCGATTGAACCATGCGGTTGATTCACTCGTACGACTGAGTGTTCAGTCGTGCGACTAAGCCAATCTTATGTTACAATCTTACGACTGATCCAGTCTCCTGGTTCAGTCGTGCGACTGAGTCAATCGTGTGAAGTTATTCATGCGTATGGTTCATTCGCATGAGCCATTCGCATGAGAACTTTATTATGTTAAGTTTGAATGTATTGTGTATTAATTAATAAACATTATGTGTAATCATTCAAGCAATCACTAACCTAATTAACCAATTCAATGTCGACACATTAATGAAACATTAAACATTATAACTAACAAACTATTAATATCATTTCATAATCATACCAAACAAGATCTATTACATCATATATCATGATCTAGGGACATACATGTATCAACAAACTCCCCCTTGGACCTAGATCTCTCTAATGTCTTGTTTTCTTCATTACCTCCTCATATCTCTTGTACTTGTTCTCTTTTGTGACTCCCGCGTGAATATCAAACGCGAAGCAAAGTCTTATGACATTTTGGAACTGGAGGGCCTGTACAATATCTTGCGTATCATAGAACAGTGGCCACTTGTAAAGTGTATAGAGATCATTTTCCGACAAGTTGGTAAGCCACATCGGATCGAATACTCTGATTGTTATCCATTTGGCCCTCTTTATTTAGGACTATGACCGCTTCTGCTGTTCTCCAATCGTAGTACCACCACTTAATGTGTGTGTGAAATCCTTGTCATTTCCCGAAGTGGGATTCTTGACATTGTGCGCGGAGGATTCCATTTCAACACTATCTTTGGTTTTCCAGTAATGGCATCCATCTCAGACCGTCTATACCTTGTAGGTTGTTGAGGCTGATGTTATCCACCTGGTGTGGTACTCTTTCTTTAGGGCAGCCTCAAACCAGCCTGACATCTTTCTCGGGTCAGCATACAACAGCTTCAATTTGGCTAGCTGGTTGAGCTCAAAACCTGGTAGAGTCTTTAGATGATGTGGAAATCTAAAGTACTCTATGCCCTTCTCCCTCTTAACGGCATAAACGTTAAGATCATCAAAATATGCCCATGCTATAATCCTGCCTGACACCTTAAGATGTTTCTTGACTCTGTAGAGCTTGGTGTAGGCATCCCTCTTCGGTGCAGCACGTTGGGCTCTAACTTCGTTAAAACATTCAGCTCATTCAGTCTTACGGATATCAACATCATCCTTTGAGGCTTGGGCCATTCCCTCTGTCTTCTCTGACTCTTGCTCCATTTTGTCTAACACCTCAAATGTATCACCGACAAGGGATTCACCCAGATTGGGAACCACATTGCCCTCATTGTCAGCATACTGAGGATAGTGCTCTGCAGTGACATCTTCTATCTCTATTTCATCAACGTCATTTTGCTCGTCATCACAGGTAGCATTACATGTCGGAGCATCTTTCACTATTTCATCAGGATTGAGCTTGAAAATTTCTGCCATTGCTCGTTTGATAGATCGTGATTATTTCCCCCCTTCTTCAGGGGTATAACTCACTGACCTTCTGACAATCCCTTGCAGATCAAGAACCATTGTGAGTTGAGACTTGACCTGCTGAAGGGAGCAATATCAAACTCATCTCTTTTGTAATTTGGATCTGTTTGATTTACACATTTCACACTCAAATCATTAGTAATTTATCAAACGAAATGCATTAACTTAAATAAACATTTACATTTATACATGGTTTTTCAATACAGAATACAAAAGTAAATAATAGATAAACATCTACTATTTACTTTTATCCTGAATACTCGGCTCATCACGTGAAGGTGCAGAAGCAGAAGCTGACTGATCTTGTCTGTTCTTTGATCTTTTCTCTTGCCCTGAGCCGAGACAGATTCAGTTGCTTCTCCTCCGTCAGTGTCTTCATCTTCGTGCCATTCTTCAGTTTTCTCTTCGTCAGTTTCACTCTCATCATCATCACATCGTCGTCTTCATCATCGTCATCATTTCTGTCCCCATCCCTTATCTTTAGGGCTCCTCCTTCGATCCTTTCAGCTTTAGCAAAATGGTCTTTTTAGCCTTTTCCAACTCCTCTATTTTCTTCCCTGAGGTGACGCTTTGAGCTTGGAGAATGGCTATCTGGTTGCTCTGGACGGTCATCTGTCAGGCCTGTCTTTCTATCACTTGAGCCTGCTCTGCAATTTAGTGAGTTTGTGCAGCAGTCAGGTAGTAAGCTGGCGGATTTGGGAGGCCTTTTCCTCATCGGCAGCCAGCAAACGCATTACCATTCTGTTTAGTGCCGACAATGTCTTCTTCTAACTACTAACTAGGTAGAGGTGATCTGTAAGTGAATGAGGGATAGGCTGAGGGCTCGGTTTGGTGGCTAGTGGTGGTGGTGGTGGCTGTGGTGAATATCGGTCAGGTCGAGATGATAGTGGTGGTGAGTGAGGGGTGAATGATGTAGTGGTGGCTGGGATCTGTATTGTGGTGGTAGGTCTGGTGGTGTCTGTGTTTGCTATGGGGGTTGTGGTGGCTATGGTGGTGGATGGTGTGTCTGAAGAGGTGGTAGTGGTGGTGGTAGTGGCTGTAGTAGCTGAGGTAGTAGTGATGAAGGTCAAACGGCGCTTCTTCTTTAGTTTCTGCCCATGGGGTTGAGCCATCCGTTTTCTCCTCGTTCCCTTCGAGGTGGATGCTCCCCCTCCTACCCTGCCGATTGACCCTGGAGCAGAGGTCGGGTCGGTCTCTGTCTCTCCAGAGTCTCTTGGGTGCTCACCAACCACCCGAAGCCCATGTACTGTGGGAACCACTTTTCTTCCCACAGTCCTGGTGAAGGGCTCCTCATCAGACTCTTCTTCTTCTACTTCTGTTTCAAGGACAAAGTCATGATGAAACCCATTGACACGGTAACTTCTTCAGCCGGGGCGGATGCTGGAGGCACGACATCAGACGTAGTGCCTCTCTATGGAAGAGGAAAATTGTCTCCGGCATCCCCACTATCATCATCATCTGAATCATCAGTAGGTAGGACAATTGGCTCCACGTCGGAGTCACTGTCCTCGTGACGCCATTGGCGTCTCCCCGTGCCACATAACTTTCATCTGCTAAATGGCCAATCAGCCTCTTTGCCTGGGGCTTCACTTGCTTGCCCCGGTACACCACCATCCTACCCAAAGTAGTGTCATCCATAAGTTCCAAAGTCACTGCATCGTGACTTTCCTTGGGGAGCAGAGGCAGCTTCTCATTGAATATCATCTGAAGGAACCTTGGATACATACAAAAACCTTCTTTCCCTTTTGTTTCAATGTTCTCTACCAAATAAGCAAAGATCATATTAGAGAAGCTGAAAGGGTGGTTCAGCACCAGAGCCACGAAGGCATTTTGTATCTGATCTGATAGGTCATCGAAACCACCCCTTCTCGAACCAATGCACTTAAGAATCACATGTGCCAGATATTTGTATTGTGGGCACAGGTTGCTCTTATTTAGCACCCCCGAGTTAATGTCCCCCGCATACTTGATTCGGAGGAAACACCCTCTCACTGTCAAAGGATGTAACTTAGTGGGGTGAGTGGAGTCATCCCCAAACTCAAGGATTCTCTGGATGTCTGTAGCGGTAATGTCGATAGCTTGACCCAAAATGGTGCTTCGGATGCTGTATGGCTCACGAGAGCGATCCACTGAGGCATTCTCCCAGAATGCCTGATGTAGTGATTTGTAAGGCGTGCACGGTGTAGATATAGCCTTATGTATCCGTGAGTTTGAGGAAGGCTATAATCTCGGAGAACTTGGCCCCGTTCCGAGTTGTGTGGTCCAAATGGGCACATATGTTATGCTTTGGATTAAGAGACCATCTGTCAGCCATTTTTCCTGAAACACAAAGCACATGATCATTAGTACATAATACATCAGAATTCAGTTCTAAGTGTAGTGTTTCACTTCTTTCCATTTGATATTCATGCGAATGAATCATGCGACTGGGTCATTCGGTTGTTCTTAAGCACGACTGAGTTCATTCGGTTGATTTAGACATGCGATTGAGTTCAATCTGCCGACTGAGTCTTCGATTGGTTCAGTCGGCCGACTAAACTCATTCGGGTGGTTCATTCGGCCGAATGACCCAATCGCAAGGTTCAATCGTGCGATTGGAGTTCATTCGAACGACCAGTCGCTTGCCCCACTGTTCGATCGCCTGTGGGTCGAATCTTGACCAATTTAAGTCATTTAAAAGTGTTTAATGGTCCATTAGACTCGCCTACTTGTCACTAATAACCTATTAAACTTAATTTTAACATTTTGCTTAGTTTACGTAGGTGATTAGGTCATTTCACAGTTCGGTTCTTGATTCAATCGAGTGTCTCTAATGTAGGTTCTTTAATCTTCTGATTTTGGTAAGATTCAAGAGTAAGTACCTATAAAATCGTCACTCGAATGTAAGAAACTCAACAACAATGTAAGTCAGGATCTGTAGCAATTTTTGGCAGAGTAACGGGAAGAATGCGATTTGAGTGCGATTTTGGTATGATGAGGAACATGCGATCGACTGAGGCCCTTAAATACTGAACTTAAGCAATCGGCCGACTAGCCTCATTCGCTCAGTTCATTCGGGCGACTGAGTCTAAGTCGTACGATTGCCAAGTCATCACATTCGTCGCCGACTGAGTCTCATCGCTCAGTTCATTCGGGCGACTGAGTCTCAGTAGTACGATTGGCCAAGTCAATCGCATTCAGTCGGCCGACTGAGTCTCAGTCGGTCGACTTCCTCATTCGGTCTCTTTCATTCGCATCTTCAGTTGACCGACTGAGCCTCAGTCGGTCGACTGCTTCATTCCCCCCTTCTATTCGTTCGAATGGATCATTCTCATGTCCATTCGGCCGATGGGAGCCATTCGCATAGTTTGTCCATAACCATGATCCAGTCGTGCGAATGGGTCACACTTAGTGAGTTTACAGTCATTTTGAACATTTTACTTTTAAGACCCTTTCAACTTTTGACAATAACATTATAAGCTCTTAACCAATCCAGTCACCTCAGACGAGACTTTTTTAAAACACGTTGTCACCTCTGACGTGACTCTTTAAACTTTGAAAAACATGTGGCCATCTCAGACATGACCCTTTTCGTGAGTTAATTCCATTCTGATTTTCCTGATGTAGTCCGACAGACACACACACTAAAGATTAAACTAGACACTTAAACTAAATACACAAATAAAATTTGTTTTTGGACTTTTTGTGAGAGATAAACCCTAAGATGGAAATCTACGGGATTTGTTTCCGAATCGAAAGCTTCAACTTAGATTGACCACACCTGGACCAATTCAATTTTGGAATCATACAGGAACATCAAATCATTTGGGACTTGTTATCAAACTCTTTCGATGCTCAATTCTTGGTGTTCATCCAGAGTCATCAGCAGCTTTAGGGAATCATACTGGAACTCTTAGATTACCACATTGATTTGAACTTTCAAGAATTGCAGCCACAATGATTTTCAATATGTTTGTCCACTTAAATCCATACACAGACTCTTGACTCAAACCGGTGATTGTTTTTGGTTTATTTAATTCAACGAACATTTGTGGATCCCACACTTATATGGTAATCAACATCCCTCAGGAGCTTTTGAGCGGTCTACGGGTATTGTTACAAAAGACTATTCTTAGATCTTTCATAGAGAAACCAGTCCTCAGGTCAGTGCCATCGCACAGCAAAGAGGCGGCAAACAACAATGAATTCTAGAATATCTAGGTTATGCTTATCCTCAGGTCAGTGCCATCGCACACAGAGAGGCACACAACCTATCTCCTGTTTAGAGCAGCTTTTATTTTGCACCAAATGCACCAACATAGGTCATTAGCTTGATAGCATTTTTCTTTCATTTTTTTGTGCTTTGCTCTATTTATGGTCATCCGCACACATTTGTGGCGTTTACATGCTCATTACCCCTTATTGGAATATTATTGATTGTGTTAACCAGTGATAAGATGGAAGCCCACAGTCAGTTGAACAACTTAGTTTGATCTTGAGATCACCAGTCCGGTCTAATCATCTATTGTGTTGAATCTACCGACATATCAATTGTGGTCTAGCAACCTCTAGGTCTACTCTCATTGTGTTACCTTAGGAGTTACCATTTTTCTATCATTTTCCCTTTTATATTGCTTAGACTACACAGACTTATACTTTGAATTTTTTTTTCATCTTTTCTAAATTAGGATTTTAAAGTCCCTCTTGACTTGTTCCTGTGTACTATCATATTCCAAAGGGTTTGAATCGGTATCACAGATACGATCTACCTTGTATCAGCTTTCCACTCCTTATCCCTCCCTCGGTTTCCCTTTTTTTTTATTATTATTATTATTATTATTTATTTAATGTTGCTTGCTGACTTATTCTCCCCCTAAAATACTAAATCAAACCTGGTTTAATTATTTTAGGATTTTAATAAACACAGAATAACATGAGTTTAATTTAAATAGGCTAAAATAAACAAATAAAATAAAATAAAAAAGAAAAATTAACTAAACTACATCAGACTACACATGATCATCATCAGGAATAACATCACTTCTCCTTTTAACGCCGTTGAACTCTAGCAGATATTGAAAACGTGGTTTATCAAAGGCTTTAGTATAGAGGTCAGCGCGTTGAAAATCAGTATTAATTTTTACCACATCAATTAAGTTCTTTTCGAAACAATCTCGTATGAAGTGATATTTAATACCGATATGTTTGGTCTTAGGATGTTGGACCGGATTTTTAGTTACTGCAATTGCAGCAGAGCTATCTACAAAAATAGGAGTAGAATGGAACGTTAAACCGTAATCCCGCATTTGCTGTTGAATCCAGATGATTTGTGAACAGCAACTTGCAGCAGCAACATATTCGGCTTCACAGGTTGACAATGCAACCGATGTCTGCTTCTTACACTGCCAGGTAATTAATCTTCTCCCAAAGAATTGACATCCTGCTGATGTAGACTTGTAGTTCATCTTGCAGCCTCCGTAATCCGAGTCACTATACGCCGTGAGCTCAAAATCATCATCATGAGGATACCACAACCCAAGTGTGGGTGTACCCTTTAGATAGCGAAAAATCCTTTTGACCCCGATCAGATGATTGACCTTAGGTTTAGCCTGATATCTAGAACATAAACATGCTGCATACATGATATCAGGTCTAGAGGCAGTGAGATACATGAGGGATCCAATCATTCCTCGGTACATCGTGGCATCCACAAGATCTCCATTTTCATGGGTGCTATGTCGTGATTCGTAGCCAGTGGAGTACCTGCAGCAGATGCATTCTCCATGTCAAAACGGTTGAGAATGTCGCTTACGTACTTGGTCTGATGTAGAAAGATCCCATTTGGTGTTTGATCCACCTGTAGCCCGAGAAAGAACTTCATCTCCCCCATAGCGCTCATCTCAAACTCTTTCTGCATAACTGCTTCAAACTCTTTGCATAACTCTTCGTTCTTTGAACCAAAATTATGTCATCAACATAGATTTGTACGAGCAGTCGGTCGCCATCTTTTTCTTTAATGAACAGCATGCAGTCAATGACTCCCCTGCGAAACCCGTGTTTCACAAGATGAGTCGAGAGTTTCTCACCAAGCTCTTGGAGCTTGATGAAGCCCGTATAAAGCCTTGTCGAGCTTGTAGACTCTATCCCGATGATAAGGACCTTCAAATCCCTCGGGTTGACTGACATGAATGTTTCTCTAATTTCCCCATGAAAATGCACTCTTCACATCTAATTGATAGACTTTAATCTTCATGTACGATGCATAGGCAAGGAAGATACAAATGGCTTCCATCCTTGCCACGGGCAAATACCTCATTGTAATCAATTCCCTCGACTTGGCGAAATCCCTGAACAACCAGTCGAGCCTTGTTCCTGATAATGACCCCTTGGTCATCTTTCTTGCATTTTAAAACCCATTTGGTGCCAATGACCTTAGCACCTTTAGGTCTATCAACCAGAGACCATACACCTAACTTCTTGAACTGAAGAAGTTCTTCTTGCATTGCACTCACCCATGCCTCATCATTTAGTGCTTCACTGACATATTTTGGCTCAACCTGTGAGACAAAACACCGATAGCACCATCATGAATATATCCCTTTTCCATAACAGAGGCATAGTCAGCTGAGTACAACTGATTTTGGGTTGTACTCCTAATCGGACATCCCCAATGACATTGTCTAAGGGATGATAAACATTTAGACGTGATCCTGGAGTAGTAGGAACAGCTACCTCAGAGCCAAGATGATGAACATTTGGTTCTTCATCTGAGATAGTTGGAGTTTGAGGCTCTGACATCGAAGGTGCACCACTGGTAGATGCTTGTGGACTTTCAGGAACTGGAACCTGTTCCTCCTGACTGTTCTGGGTCTTCTTCAGCTTCATTTTCAGAGGAGGTGTCACTGTCGTCGATTACTCCCCCTGAATGAGAGTAGATGATTCTCCCTGTGAGCTAGATGTTGGTGGATTCAAGCTATCATACATCATTCGTGTAGCTAATTCGTCATCCGAGGGAGAGAGAGGAATGTTGAAGGACTTGAAGAATCCATCATAGTCAAAGAAGTAGGCGGGTCCTTTGCCAGTAGGCGGTGTGGTGAATCGTTGAACATCAACATTACACCAAACTTCTACTAGACCTGTTGAGTTATTGTAAACTCGCTTGTTAGGTATGTTGTATCCTAGAAAGATGCCTACATCTGCCTTCTTGCTGAATTTAACCTCTTGTGTCTTCTTCAGAAGTGTGCATGGCGCCCCAAATGGTTCGAGATACTCCAAGTTTGGTTTGCGTCTTTGTAGTAGCTCGTAACATGATTTTCCGTGGCGCTTGACTATCAGGACTCGATTCAGTGTATAACATGCATTTGCCGCTGCCTCATTCTAGAATTGGATAGGCAGTTTCGAGTCTACCAGCATAGTCCGTGCTGTCTCTATCAAGCTCCTGTTCTTTCTCTCAGCAATGCCATTCATCTGAGGTGTGTAAGCAGAAGTGAGTTGATGTACAATCCCCTTTTCCTTGCAGTATTCCTCCATCCAATGGTTCTTGAATTCCGTTCGGTTGTCTGAGCGTACTTGTCTAACTTTCAGCTTGTAGAGAGATTCCAGTGTGGTTACCAACTCCTTGAATGATTCAAATGTTTCTGATTTGGATTTGAGAAACATTACCCAAGTGAACCTTGAGTAGTCATCGGTGACCACAAAACAGTACAAGTCGCCTGCAATGCTCTTTGTACTTACTAGACCGAACAGATCCATGTGTAGAAGTTCAGGAGGAAGGTCTATTGAATTAACTTTCTTTTCCTTATGAGACTTCTTTGTCTGTTTACCTTTCTTGCAAGCTATACAGAAATCAGGAAGCTGAAAGTTCTTGACATTTACACCTCTCACCAGATCCTTCTGAATCAAGTGATTCATCTTCCTTTGACTGATGTGTCCCATTATCCTATGCCAGGAGATGGAGTCTTTTTCAGTAGCTTTGGATAGAAAACACTAAACCTCATGATCCATTGTAGAAGCTGTTGACAGATCCAAGACATAAAGATCTTTATATCTTGAAACAGTCATCAAAACTTGGTCCTCTGGGATCACACAGTCTTTCTTGAGTACATAACACTTCTTGTTGTCGAAGATAACTTTAAATTCCTTATCACATATTTGTGAAACAGAGAGTAAGTTGTTTTGAAGTTGCTGGACGTAGTTCACCCTATCGAACTTAACTTTCTAATTTCCAACTTCTCCCTGAGCTGTGATATATCCTCCCTTGTTTCCAGCAAACGAAACATGCCCTCCTTTTATTTGTTTGACATTTGATAAAAGGGCTCTGTTTCCTGTCATGTGCCTGGATGCTCCGTTGTCTACTATCCACGTGTTAGTTTCAGCACTGTATTGAACACCTGCACATACAAGGTAAAGGATTAGTTTAGGTTAGGAACCCAAGCCTTTACTGGCTTGGGTTTCCCAGAGGCATCACACTTCAGAAATTCAACCCATTGACCCTGAGAAGGTGAGGGTAGCTCAGGTTCCTTCTTGTCATCATTATCAGCCACAGAGGTTGACTTTTCTTTCCATAAGCCAGATTTGTGCAATGCATGTTTGTGATACACAGTCGACTGGCTCACGGATTGAACTTTCTATTCACTAGTTCTTCTAGGTGGAGTTAAAGAGATCCTCTTAGAAGACTTAGGTTTTGAGTCCTGAAGTTCAATCTTCTTCCTAGGTGTCTGATAATAAGTACAGTAGGAAGCAATGTGTCCACATTCTCCATAGTTGTAGCACGCCCTGCTATCAACTTTATGAATAAACTTTCTTTGTGGAGACGTGTGTGACACTCTAGTAATATCATGCACTTTAGATTTTGACTCTGGTTCTTTTGATGTGTTTACTGGTTTATCAAAATTAACTGATTTAACCTGTTTGACATCCTTTTCTTTTTGGTTGATTGGTCTTTGCCTTGAAGTATGTGAAGGATTATCCTTAGAAGCCCTTTTTGGTTCTGATTTGACTTTGTTAGAACCTGACTTTAAGTTAATCTTTTCAAATTTCTTTTCCAGATTAACACAAGGCAATTTACCCTTTGCCTTTGAAGTGGTCTCCTTTTGTTTGTTTCCAGTGTCAATAGATGAACATAAGTAATCTGGATCACTAACAAGAGGAGTAGACACTACATGATCCTTGATGGGATTACTACTTAAGGTCTAGTTTTAGTCTTCATCAAAGTCTCAGGTGGTGGCGGAACCACTTTATAACCCAGTCCCTCCCCGTTGTTCCTTTCTTTCACTAAGTGTTGGACTATGTGCGACGAACTAGTCCAACTATGCAGTTTCTGTTTTAGTGAATTTACTTCTACTTCTAGAACTGCCTTTTGTTTCTTAGTGTCTTCTAGGGAGTTTAGATAATACCTAATGTCATTAGCTTGATTAAAGGCAACTACTTCGGTTTCCCTAAGCTGTTTAGTCAAAAGGTCTATCTTTTCTTTATAACTGAGCTCATTTTGTTTTAGTACCCTATTAGCCTCAGTGCATAGATGAAAATCTTTTATCAAGTTATTATTATATCTAATAACCTAGCAAATTTAGCATCTATGCTATTCCTAAAGGCATCACAATCAGAACAAGCATGATTATTAAACATTGTGTCAGTAGTACTTACCTGAGCAGATTCAGAAGCGTTTGCCATCAATGCAGTATCAGATGATTCTGATTCTTTTGCTTGTGTCTTTTCTGTCTCTGACATGGTAGTCTCCACTTTTGGCTTGTAACTGACCTCGGTTATAGTTGCTTCTTCACTATGTGACATTGCTATCTCAACTGCTAGATCTACTTCACTAGCGGAAGTAGAACTGGTAGTTTGCTTGTCTAGACGAGTGAAGGATGAGAACGGGTTCCCATTCCCAGTCTTCTTTGGCTTCACACATTCTCTCTTGAAGTGCCCCTTTTCACCACAGTTAAAGCAGGTCACTTTACTCTTGTCGAAGCCAAAGGTGGTATCCTTAGTAGCAATCAAGTTCTGTCCAGTCTTTTTCACAAACTTCATCGCCCTCCGGACAGCACTTGCTAAGGCCCACATTATGTCCATTCTCTCAAGCTGCATTTCGTCCACCTGCTCGTAGTCCTCGTCTGCCAGATGGCAGTTTCCAATCTTTCCAGCAACAAGTTCATCATAGGAATGGACCATTGCTGCTAATAGATCCATGTGCTCCCGAGCTACTTCCACAGTCACATTACCGAGGTTCTCGGTCTTCAATCTAGTAGCATTTGCTTCAGATCCAATGTATGGGTAGAAGAAGACCCTGACATTTCTGAACCTCAAGAAGGTGCATGTGTAGGACTCGATGAGCTAGACACAAATGCAGTCTGGAGGGGTGCTCCTGATGTCTTAGCTTGAGGAGTGGCATTGTATAAAGCTGGATTTTGATTGTACGTAGACTTCTGAGCTCTGTACTTCATTCTAAGTGATTCTTCTCATAACTTAAGAATGAAGTCATTAATATCCAGTTTTGATAGCATTTGTTAAGATCAGTGATCTACGTTTGATTGATTAGAGAGTATAGCAGCGGAATTCTAACAATGAATTAGCCAATTCACAAGAACAAAGAGATATTCAATGTAAGAACAAAAACGGTTATAGATAGAGAGAATTCTGCAGATATATTTCATTTAATATTCGCTTTCGTGGTAACGGAATGTCACAATTACAATTAGGTCAACACCTCTTATATAAGAGATGTGACATCTGCTGATGTCACTTGATAGTGACATCTAACAGAATTTATCACAAACTACTGATAGTTAACACAACTACTGAAGATGTCAAACAGCTGACATCTTCTTACAAAAATGCTAAGTGTTAACTATTATTACAACTACCGAAAAGAAACTACTGAAACTATAACAACTAAAGAACATACTCTTCAGTTGTTTTACAAATACTGAAACAAAGAAAACTACTGAAAGGTAAACCATCATAACTACTGAAGAAGACCTCTTCAGCTGTTGTGACAACGTCTGATACTTTGGTCTTCAGCACTTGTGTCTTCAGACTTTGTCTGCAGCACTTGTGTCTTCAGACTTTGTCTTCAGCACTTGTGTTTTCAGACTTTGTCTTCAGCACTTGTGTCTTCAGACTTTGTCTTCAGCACTTGTGTCTTCAGACTTTGTCTTCAGCACTTGTGTCTTCAGACTTTGTAATCAGCTGTTGTCTTCATACTTTGTCTTCAGCACTTGTGTCTTCAGACTTGTAATCAGCTGTTGTCTTCAGCTGTTGTGGTCTTTAGTAGTTGTTGCGACGTGTGTGGGACTTAAAGGTTTTTTCTGATCCGGCTCATTGGTTCTTTTGGTCCAACAAACTCCCGCTGAACCAATGCAGCCAAAACCTTTAACTTTATTGAGGTCCCACTTATTGTCGGCAGAATGGTTGGTCTTTTTCCTTCTTGATCAGTTGAGAAGATGACTCATATAAGCACTGGCCTGGAAATAAGTCTGTGAAGATTTGGTTGGCAATGTATGGATGGGAGCTCTGTATTGGGGAATGGACACTGAGCTATTCCCCTATCAAACAATCCTTCAGGCCCATACAGATCTAAGATGTACTTGGCCTGTTTACCATTTTTGAGCTCAACTGTTGTAATCTGTCTGTATGCAAACTCATCACGATGAGTCCCTTCAAGTAACAGACTGAGCTTATTTTTTTTGAAGTTCTCAAGCCTCTTGTAGACTAACCCCTTTTTTAATAATTCTGTTCTCTAACATCTTGAAGTCTTCTTGAAGTCTTCTACAATCTCCCAGGGTGATACTACAAGGACCACTGTGATCTCTTCATCTACGATCCTTTTGACTTGGCCCTTGTATCTCGAAGGAATGTCTTTCTTTACAATCCTATGAGCCACCCTAGGATCAGGCCATACTCTCACCTTTTCCTTCTGATATTGAAATGTGTTGGCAAGGGTGTACAACCTCAGAGCTTCATTGTTCATACTTATTATTGATGACGAAGCAGCATAAGTTTTGTCAATGCTTTTCAGCATTTCATCATCATGAAGCTTTTGCTTCTGTTCTTCTTCAATCTTTACTCTCACAGCTTCCATCTGTGAGGTGGGAGTGATGGGCATGGGTTTGGCTTTAGCCAACGTTAGGACTGCAGACAGAGGCAGCCTATCTTCTTCCACATCATCCTCTTCTTCTTCTTCTTCTAGCCTCAACACCCTTCTCTTCTTCATCTTGGGTGCATCATCGGCTGTTGGTTTAGATGGTAAGGGAGTTGGTCTTGTGGGTTGTGGTTGTGGTTGTGTTGGAGAGGGAATGTTGACACGCTGAGTTAGCATTTTGGAGGTGAGTGTTGCTTTTGAGTATTTGGCTAGCTCAGTCCTGCTCCCTGCTCCTGCTTCATTCAATGCTTCAATAACAAGTCCCTTAGTATATGCTTCAGATGAACAGATCTTGGTGGTGATTGCCAAGATACTATCCCTGAACCAAGCTTTGATTTCGATCATTGATCTTCCCAGATATTTTGCAATAAATCTAATCATGATCTCAAGCCTTTCTCTTTCTAACCCTTCATAACTTGCCCATCTATTCTGGATTTCTACAAACTCTAATCGTCGAATCTCAGAGTCAAGTTTATCGGTGTCATGGCCTTGCCTAAACAGCTGATCAATGATGTTGTCCATTGATCTGCTGTGTTCGGCATCAACCTCTTTTATCTGTAGCTCCAAGGCTTTCTCTTTTTCCTTCTCTTTATCGGTCTCCACATTCGACTCCAACTCCTTTTTCACTACTATCACTTCTGTTTCTTTCTCCTTTTCTTTCTCCTCTATACTCCTCTTTCTTTTTGCTTTCACTGACTTAATCTCCCCCTTTTTGGTTGCATTGGTTGCAAGGGGTTGATTGCCAAAAAGTTGTTTTCCCACAACCTCCTCTATCAATGGTTGTATTACTGAGGAAAGCCTCTCATCAATGGCTTTGATCACTATGTCAGTGATTATGGGTGTGATGAGAGGGAGGGAATTTTGAAGGATAGCAACTATTTGCTCAGGAGGGTTCTGTTCCTGAGAAATAGTGCCAGAAGCAGAGGCAGGTGGCTGAGTTGTTGGGAGTGGCTCAGTGTTTGGGAGACCTTCAGATGAAGGTGCCATCTGTGAGGTGGTAGAGGCAGATGGTCTTTGTTTCTTAGAAGTTTTGGCAAGTAGCTCTTTGAGTCTGCTCACCTCCTCTTCCAGGATGGTGTTTTGGGCGATTACATCGTAAAAGAAGCCCAGGTCATCATCAGTAGATACTGAATCACCTGACCTCCTGATAGGATCAGGATGAACATGCACTGAGTGTAGCTCAGTTGTAGCATGTGCCCCTTTGTCTTGGAACTGGGGACTTCCTGCCTCAGGACTTTGCCCATCATCAGCAGTTGCCTCTGGTAAGGTCTTAGTAATGGTACCAACTACAACCTGATCATATGCTGAAGTAGGAGAAGTGGCAGCCTCACCAGAAGTTCCAATCTCCATTGCTACACTAGGAGAAGAAACATTGTAACCCCTATGCTGTGGGTTCTCAGCTGCACTTTGGTCCTCCCCCTCAATGGTAGAAGTATTCCCAGTAGTAATTGGTATCTTGGGACGGGGTGAGGAGTGCAATTGAGTCAGCACTAGTGCAACAAGTAATGTAGGACTTTCGGTGGCGGTTGCATGGGGAGATGGGGTAAAAGCAGTATGCACCTGGGGAGAATGGTGCTCTTCAATGGCAATCTCCTCAAATGAGGAAGATCCCAGATTGGTGGGTACCCCTTCTGTGGTTGCTGCAGGTTCCTTTTGAGAGGAATCCTGAGCGGCTGTGGCTGGGGGAGTCCATATATCCACTAGGGGGTTATAACCAGTGGATATAGCCTGCGTTTGTGTTGCAGGGGCATCCTCAGGGGACTTATTTCCCTCAGTAGCCTTTTTGGTTTTCTTTTTAGTAGGTTTGGTGGGGACTTTTGATTTGGAGGTGGTGGCTGTGGGTTCCAGCTGCGTGGGTTTGCGCAGCTTGGCAGCCATTTTGAGTGATTGGTCAGAGTTGTGCCGGGAGTATACTTCAGGCAATACAACCATAGCAGGGACTCCCAGGCCAACAAGTCCCTTAGCTTGAAGCTGGTTTGCAATTATGGTCATTATGAACCGAGGATATAATATCCAACGGTTAGCAGTTTGTTTTTGAGCCATATCCTTGAGCTCTGAAAATAGTATTTCCGAAAAATTTAAAGGTTGTTGCTCAAGGATGGAGAATAGTACCTGCTGCCACCTTGTAGACATTTGATCCCAAGAGGAAGTCTTAGGAGCCAAACAGACATTTACCATGTGAAATATGAGACGTTCAGCATCATGGAAATGTTTCTTCAGTATGGTGGAGGCACTATGGTTTCCCTGATATCCATGGTGGGCAAAGGATAAATCAGTTGTGCCCTTTGGATATCGAGCAGGAAAAGTGGCATCATCCAGGTGTAGGGTTCGACGAAGTATATCGGGAGTGATGACCACTTTGTGGTTGTTGACGACCGACCGGAGAGACTCTGTGTTGTTCTCCCCAGTGGTGAGGGTGACATTCATCCAAAACTGGTTAAGGGATTCGGCATGAAGGATTGGATTGAGAAGAGAGGCCGTTTTGTAGGGTGACTGGACCATAAGATCAATAGCATTATCGAACTTAGCCCAGAATGGCGATTTGGTGAGGTAAGCTACACAGTTGTGTCGCGGTTTGAGCTGCATGGACGCCATTATGAGAGAGAAGTTTTGGAGAGATGAACGTTAGGTTTGAAGAAGATGAGGCTCTGAAGGATTAGGTCGGATGTTTATAGGGTATGGGTTAGAAAATGACTGAAGGGTTTGGTGTTAGTCATCAGTAGTTTTAAAATGACTGTTGACATGGTATTACCCTTTCAGACGTTGAAACAGCTGAAGTCGTGGTTTTAGGCATCAGCAGTTATAAAAACTACTAAAGACCATGGTTTTGACTTCAGATTTGTGAAAACAACTCATAACTTGGTATTAGTCATCAGTAGTTGTGAAACTACTGAAGACATGGTTTTGTCATCAGTTGTTGTAAACAGCTGAAGACTTGGTGTTAGTCTTCAGTAGTTGTAAACTACTGAAGACATGGTTTTGGCTTCAGTTGTTTTGAAACAGCAGTTGTAGAAACAACTGAAGAGAAATTACTCATCAGCTGTTTTCGTCAATTCTTAGCTTTTCAGCTATTTCATACTGTCCTCAACACTTACTCATCAGACTTTGCATTTGCTTTTCAGGTGTTTCATAAGACGTCAGTACTTATCTGTTTGTACTGATTTCAGTAGTTGTAACTACATCAGTAGTTGTAATTACATCAGTGGTTTAGAACAGATAAAGTACTTCAGTACTTGTGAGGCATTTAGCCTTCAGTAGTTATAAAAACTACTGAAGGTGAAAGAACTCATCAGTACTTATATGTGACATGGTTACCAATGATCACCAGTACTTATTACTGAGATCATCAGTAGTTGTCACTTATTCTAGCTGCAGCATACCAAGCCTTAACACAAGGTTTTAGAAAGTAGAACTAGCCAAAGGCTTAGTAAAAATATCTGCAAGCTCATCAGCACTAGGCACAAACTTAGGATCAATCAGACTTTTTTCAAAACAATCCCGAATAAAGTGATGTCTGATCTCTATATGTTTGGTCCTAGAGTGCTGGACTGGATTTTTAACAATACACAGAGCTGAAGCACTATCCATTAATAATGGAGTCTTAGTCTTTGTAATGCCATAATCCAGAAGTTGGTTCTGAAGCCAGAGTACCTGAGAAGTGCAACTTGCAGCAGCAATGTACTCGGCTTCAGCAGTTGATGTAGCAACAGATGTTTGTTTCTTACTCTGCCAAGAAATCAAACAGTTGCCTAGGAATTGACAACCACCAAAGTTGACTTTCTAGTTAACTTGCACCTGCATAGTCACTATCTGAAAAAGCAACTAATTTGCAAGAGTGTCCAGTGGAATACCATAAACCTAGAGATTGTGTACCTTGCAATATCTAAAGATTCTCTTGACTGCAATCAAATGAGACTCTTTAGGAGCAGCCTAAAATCTAGCACAGACACAAGTAGCAACATGATATCTGGTCTAGAAGCTGCTAAATACATCAAGGACCCAATCATACATCTGTAAAGTGTTTCATCAACAGCTTTACCTTTCTGATCTGCATCCAGTTGTATGGTGTTGCACATGGGAGTAGAACAGGGCTTACAATTTTGTAAATCAAACTTATTCAAAAGATCTTTTGTATATTGTGACTGATGAATAAAGATTCCATCAGCCTTTTGTTTAATTTGCAAGCTTAGAAAGAACTGTAATTCTCCCATTGCACTCATTTCAAACCTCTTTTTCATTAATGTTGCAAAATCATCACACAACTGGGGATCAGAGGATGCAAAAATGATATCATCAACATAAATCTGAACAAGTAGCTTATGTTGATCCACCTTCTTAATAAACAAAGTTTTATCAATGGAGCCTCTAGTGAAATTATTCTTAAGAAGAAAAGTGGAAAGTGTCTCATACCAGGCTCTAGGAGCTTGTTTCAACCCATAAAGAGCCTTATCAAGTTTATACACCCATTCAGGATGTTTATTATCCTCAAAACCTGGTGGTTGACACACATAAACTTCTTCCTTTATTTTACCATATAAAAAGGCACTTTTGACATCCATTTGAAAAAATTTAAGATTGTGGAATGCAGCATAGGCTAAAAACAATCTAATTGCCTCTAGCCTGGCTACAGGGGTAAAGGTTTCATCATAGTCAATACCTTCTTCTTGTGAAAACCCCTATACAACCAGTCTAGCATTGTTCTTAACAATAAGCCCATTTTCATCAGTTTTATTCCTAAACACCCATTTAGTGCCTATTGCACACTTACCTGGGAGAAGAGGAACCAGTTCCCACACTTGCTGTTTCTTGAACTGAAGTAGCTCAAGCTGCGTGGCTGCAACCCATCCATTGTCTCTCAAAGCAACATGGTAGTTCTTTGGCTCTAGCTGACTGATGAAGAGAGCATAGAAACAGAAGTTAGACAATTGACTTCTTGTTGAAACTCCAGCATTGATATCACCAATAATCTGAGACATTGGGTGATTCTTCGGTTCTTGATAAACAATGAGATCTGTGCAAGTGTTTGTAGGACCTTCAGCAGCAGCAGATGTTGATGCAGACTCTTGAAACCAAGAATTAGATGGTAACTCAAAAGATGTAGAGGAATCAGAGATCTCATCAGCATTTGTTGTGGATGGAACTGCTCAAGCTACAGGAACATCAAATTTAGCAAACATAGGCAGTTGGTCACTAAACTTGAATAGGTGAGTATTGATATTATCATCATCATCATCAATACCACCAGGTGGAAGACATGCTGCAGAAGATGATTTATCCACATGATCTGCAACAGCTGGAGGTTGATAAGGAACATATTGCAGTATGTCCAAATCAAACAACTCCACAGGGTTTTGTGGAATCTTGTCCATAAGAGATTCATTAAACTTCACATACAAAGTCTCTTCAACTATCTTTATTCTGCAGTTGAAGACTCTGTATGCCTTGAAAGTAGATGAATAACCAACAAAATACCCTGCATCCACCTTAGGATCAAATTATTGGAGTTGATCCTTTGTGTTGAGAATAAAACAGGGACACCCAAATGCTTTGAAAAATGAAATTAGAGGAGCCAAGTGATGGAGAACTTCATATGGAGTCTTCATCAACCTCTGATTTACTAAGGCTCTATTCTGCACATAGCAAGCTGTGTTAACAGCCCAAAAGGTCAGTGGCAAACCAGAGTCAGCCAGCATGGACCTTGCAGCTTCAATTAGGGTCCTGTTCTTCCACTCCACTACTCCATTTTGTTCTAGAGTTCGTGGGATACTAAACTGCCTTTTGATTCCCTTTGAAAGATAGAAGTCATCAAGTGTATGGTTTCTGAATTCAGTTCCATTGTCACTCCTAATACACTTGACCGGAAGGGAATACTGCTTCTCAACATACAACACAAAGTGAATAATCTTCTGAGCAACCTCATCCTTTGAATGTAGAAAGAAAGTCCATACAAATCTGGAGTAATCATCCACAATTACCCGACAGTATTTCTTCTTTGCCATGCTCATCACTCTCACAGGACCAAATAGATCCATATGCAGTAATTGCAAGCAGGTAGTGGACTTAGGCTCTTCAATAGGAGGGAATGAGACTTTGTGTTGTTTTCCTTGTAAACAAGCAGTGCAGGTTTCATCACAGTGGAACTCCTTTATTGGTAATCGTCTGACTAAACTATTGTGAATGAGCTGATTCATGTTTTTGAAATTAACATGACCCAGCCTTCTGTGCCATAGTTTAGATTCTTGAGGAGAGGCTTTGGAAAATAGGCAGGATGGCCTCTGAGATCTATTTTCTTGGAAAGATCTAAGGCATATACTCTACCTGTCATGTTGCCTCTCAGGAGAGTGTGATCATCCAACACCTTATCAATCAAATGCAGAACTTTGGATGACAGAATCCTACAGTTCTGACTGGTGAAAAGAGCAACATGGCCTTTATCACACATTTGACTGACACTCAAGAGATTGTACTTGAGATTTTCCACATGATTAACATCATCAAACTTTATTTCTCCATTGGAGACAAAGTCGTTTCTAATGATGTAACCCCTAGCATCATTGCCAAAAGAAACAAACCCCTTCTTTCCTTGAGAGTAGTCATGAAGAAGAGAGTTGTTCCCAGTCATGTGCATAGATCCCCCACTGTCTACATACCAGATGGTACTTTGGCATGTTGAAGAACCCTGCAATTATAAATAATCAGTTAGTTTTGGAGACCCAAACCTTTTTGGTTTTGGGCCTGTTCTCATCAACAGATGATAAACTAACAGGTTTGATGGAAACAACAACATGAGAGGAAGAAGATGGTGAAGAAGAGGAATCCTTTGGCTTGGGCCTCCTTTTCTGTGGTTTCAACATAGGAACATCTAATTGGTTGACTCTTCCCAATAGATGTTGAACCATCATAACCAGTTGTGTCTGATTTTGTGATAAAGCTTTCAGCTCATCAGACACATTGGCATTGGCGTTTGATAAGTTCCTATGTTGCACCTTCTTCTTTTGAGCAATCTTAACTGTTACCTGTTTAACCCCTTCCTTTTTGGATTTCTTTATGGACTTAAGGTTACAAGATTTGATGTTGCTGATACAAATGTGGTCTCAAACTCAGTTTTCATTTTAACCATTTTCTCTTTAATTTCCTCTTTATGTTTGAGTTTGGATCCTCTTTTGTACCAACAATTATCTGTAAGATGATTGAACAAGCCACATACTTCACATGGTTTCTTCTTCATCTTATGTTGATCATCAACTAAAGAGGATGAAACTACTAAAGACTTGCTCTTCAGTCCTTTGAAAGCATTGTTTGCTTTCTTGACTTCCTCTTTAATAGTCTTCAAACTCTTTCTACTGACAGTTTCTTCTTTTCAGTACTGACAGTAGTTGGAGTTTGAACTTCAGGTGTTAAATCTTGCTCTCCAGTCCTTTCAGAACTTTCAGAATTAACTCCTGAGTTGATCAACTCTTTGATCATGTGAGTGTGAGCAGTGGAACCATCAACATCAGCTGATAGGTTCTGAGAGGGCTTAGTGCTGACTTCTACTTCTGATGGTGCTGTATCAGAAAGTATATCACATGATGAAATGGATTGGTTATTGCTCTCACCATCAGATTCTACCTCTGCTCTGGGAGTAAAATCTGTAGGTGGAGCAGTGTGATTATAACCAATGCCAAACTTCACATTGGAAGCAGATTGCTTACTAAGAAGCATTTCAAAGCCCTTGCAAGAATTTACCCATCGATCACACTCTACCTGGGTAGTTGCAAGTGTATCCTTGAGGTCTCTATACTTCTCTAGAAGTATCTCTTCCCTAGCCTTATCATCAGTTATTTGGCATTTAAGTTTGTAAATCTCATCATTCTTATCATTAAGCACAGACTCAAATTCAGCTTTGCTTTTGGAAATTATTTGTTCTAGGTCAATGTTCTTGTTGATTAAAGCTACATTTGTTTCTCTAATAGATGCAAATGCGGCTATGCATGATTCCGAACATAGTTTGGCTTTTGCCTCAGAGGATACCTGTGATACCTTTGGTGTAGAGGCATTAGAGGATGAAGTATCAGCAGAATCCAAAGCCATAAGAGCTAGATTTCCAAAGGTACTGTCACCACCATGTTGACCAGCACCAGTGAACAATTGTTCATGACCAGACAAATCATCTGGTAAACTGTTTCAGTCAACAACTCCTGGGGTGAAGAAGTTGTGTTGTTGAGGTTGAATTTGTTGATGAGATTAGGAAGGTTGAGGTTCAGGCAATGCAGGTGATTGTTGTGAAATGGGAGCTTGAACTGGATTAGAATGAGGCAAGTAATAGCAGGGAACAGGATATGACATTGGACCTTGGGGGACAAAGTATGCAGGAGATCTAGCGTGTGAATGATGACCAGAACGAGTAGGATGTTGCCCTCTGTTTTGTGGACTAGTACTAGGAAAAGTCACAAAGGGTGTAGAAGAGTTAGATCCAGTTGATCTACACTCTCTTGCAAAGTGTCCCAGCCTTTGGCATTTGTGACACCTCAACTTATTCTTGTCAAAACCAACTTTGGTTTTGCCAGAGAGTCCAGGAAATTTCCTGCCAGTTCTCTTGTAGAACTTCTGAGATCTCATATTAATCAATGCCATTTGGCTCAGAATATCCATCTCTTCTAGATCATCATCAGCTATACCTTTCAAATCATCCATGATGAAGCATAGATTGTCACTATTACTGCCAGAATGACTCTCAATACCAACAAATGCATGATCTGAACTATTTGAAGAGAAATCAATATGCTCATCATAATTGCTTTCAGATGCAGCATATTCTGACTCATGACCAACCAAGGCAGTATTCCCTGGTACAAAGTCATCAGTGAGCTTTCCTGATGAGGACAGTTTCCTTTTCTGCTCTATCTCTCTTTCGAATGTAAGCAGTTTCCCATGATGTTGGGTGAGAGATAGGCTATCCAGATTTGCACTGGAGCGTAGGACAATAGTGTATGTGTCCCATCTCTCAGGCAGTGATCTGAGGAACCTGTTATTCATCTGGCTATTGGTGTATTCCTGTTTCACCATTTTCAGCTCAGAGATCAGCAGGAAAAACGCTCAAACTGTTGAGTCGTGTCTCACCCTTTCTATAAGAGAATGTCTCATATTGTTGGGCAAGGATTTCTCTGTTGTTTGCTAAGACCTCATGTGCCACCGAATTGTTCCTTCAGGGCATTCCAGAGATCATGAGCAGTTTCATGATGCATAAGCCTTGAATAGATTTCATTTGGCAGTGCCATGGCCAGAATTCCATGAGCTTTAGCATCAATCCAACAGTTCCCGATCTTCATCAGAGTATTGTTCCTTCTTCTTTGGAACCATTTATTGGTTTTCGGATTGTTCACCATAGGCTTATTGGTCCATGTACCACAGATGTCCAACAACCTAAACTGTTAACAGACAGGTGATGAAGCATTCTTCGCTGCCATATGTTATACTCGGTCCTAACCAGCATCAGGGGCTTGGTTGAGGAACGGTATTGTGAGGATCATTAGAAGAGTAGTCATCTCAGATTCAATCAAATTCAATTAAGCATAACAGATTTAGAACAAAAACACAACAACCAATTGAACCAAGAGAGATCTCAAAATAAATGAACGAAAGCGTCAGAAATTCAATAATGTATAACCAGTTCTTGCAAATATGCTAATTCAATCACATAGATATCAATTAGCAGTTTCAATGATCAATGGTTAGATCGATCAATGATTAACTGCTCTGATACCACTTGTTAAGATCAGTGATCTACGTTGATTAATTAGAGAGTATAGCAGCGGAATTCTAACAATGATAGCCAATTCACAAGAACAAAGAGATATTCAATGTAAGAACAAAAACGGTTATAATAGAGAGAATTCTGCAGATATATTTCATTCAATATTCGCTTTCGTGGTAACGGAATGTGACAATTACAATTAGTTCAACACCTCTTATATAAGAGATGTGACGTCTGCTGATGTCACTTGATAGTGACATCTAACAGAATTTATCACAAACTACTGATAGTTAACACAACTACTGAAGATGTCAAACAGCTGACATCTTCTTACAAAAATGCTAAGTCTTAACTATTATTACAACTACTGAAAAGAACTACTGAAACTATACAACTGAAGAGCATACTCTTCAGTTGTTTTACAAATATTGAAACAAAGAAAACTACTGAAAGGTAAACCATCACAACTTCTGAAGAAGACCTCTTCAGCTGTGGTGACAACGTCTGATACTTTGGTCTTCAGCACTTGTGTCTTCAGACTTTGTCTTCAGCACTTGTGTCTTCAGACTTTGTCTTCAACACTTGTGTTTTCAGACTTTGTCTTCAGCACTTGTGTCTTCAGACTTTGTCTTCAGCACTTGTGTCTTCAGACTTTGTCTTCAGCACTTGTGTCTTCAGACTTTGTAATCAGCTGTTATCTTCAGACTTTGTCTTCAGCACTTGTGTCTTCAGACTTTGTAATCAGCTGTTGTCTTTAGCTGTTGTGGTCTTCAGTAGTTGTTGTGACGTCTGTGGGACTTAAAGGTTTTTTCTGATCCGGCTCATTGGTTCTTTTGGTCCAACAGCATTCCATTCTGTC
Organism: Flaveria trinervia; assembly: GCA_025506515.1. Classification (NCBI taxonomy): domain Eukaryota; kingdom Viridiplantae; phylum Streptophyta; class Magnoliopsida; order Asterales; family Asteraceae; genus Flaveria; species Flaveria trinervia. The sequence goes on from CM046458.1 coordinate 22,421,206, forward strand.
TAAGATTAGACACGAATGAAACCTATTTTTCAGGCAATCCGTCTGCAAAATTATTAACTTTCTCTTCCATGGTAGTAGCCACCCCATGTGTATGCAGTTCACTCATCAGATGGTAGAATCTATCTATAACATCATCCAAACTCTCGTTTCCCATCAATGAGAAGTTGTCGAATTCCTTCTTTAACTCCTTAGCCTTGATTGCCTTCAACTAGGCATTCCCGTCGTACCTCTTCTCTAGCTCATCCCATAGTTTCTTGGACTGCTTATTCTCTGAGTACTGGTGGAATATCTCTTTAGGGATAGACTGTGTAATCAATGTATAGACCCTCTTCTCTGCATTATATTTGACTTTCTACGCGTCTGTCATCCCTCCTAAGGTTAACATTACTCCATCGGCTCCCACCGGTGTACTATATCCAATCCCGATGGCCTCCCATAGATTTGGATCCACTCCATTGAGGTAGATCTCAAAACGTTGTTTCCAGTGGGGAAACTCATTTAACGTTAAAAGCTTTGGTGGTTTATTATGATTACCCACCTCACTCTCAAGTAGCAGCAGGTTCTGGATCCTAGAGTCCTTCCCAGCAGTAAAGGCTAACATTGATCTTCCATTGTAAATAACTTTAAGTCTAATAAGCAATTTTGAGTCGGCCGACTGAAGGGTGCGAATGGACTAGGCGTGCGTATGAACACTCAGTCGTGCGTATGAACTCTACGACTGGTTCAATCGTGCGGCTGAACTAAGTGATTAGCTCAGTCGTGCGAATGAATCTGATGCGTATGAACCGTGCGACCGAATGGTTCAATCGTACGAATGGAGATACGAACTATGTCCAATCGTGCAACTAAGCAATGCGAAAGAGTCCAGTCGTGCGAATGGCTCACTCGTGCGACTGAAGCTGCTGTTAAATTCGAACTTTCGCAAGGTTGAATTTCCTAAGTCCGTAGAAACCAAACTTTGATGAGCAGGGAATGTCCAAGATCACTTTTGACACAAAAGATTGTGTTTTTAGTGAAAAAACACAAACTTTTTATCAATCTTGATTGAATCACACGTAATCAAGAGCCAATAGCTCTGATACCACTTGTTAGGACCTGGTATTTGACCGAAATACCTAGAGATTAACGTGTAAACCAGATCAAATAGTGCGGAATCCTATTTGATTGGCGATCCAATTAGTGAGAACACACGAAGAATCAATCAAGAATTGAAACTAACGTTAGAAATCGATTGGGAATCGATCTAATGTGTTCTATGAACTTGGAGAACGAATTGAGAGGTTTCTGGACGGCTAGGGTACGTCTGGAATCGTAATTAATCGAGAATCCTTCTTTTTAACGAATTGAGTTGTATTTATAGGTTGGTATTATTCAATCGTGCGACTAAACCATTAGTCTGGTTCAGTCGTGCGATTGAACCATGCGGTTGATTCATTCGTACGACTGAGTGTTCAGTCGTGCGACTGAGCCAATCTTATGTTACAATCGTACGACTGATCCAGTCTCCTGGTTCAGTCGTGCGACTGAGTCAATCGTGTGAAGTTATTCATGCGTATGGTTCATTCGCATGAGCCATTCGCATGAGAACTTTATTATGTTAAGTTTGAATGTATTGTGTATTAATTAATAACATTATGTGTAATCATTCAAGCAATCACTAACCTAATTAACCAATTCAATGTCGACACATTAATGAAACATTAAACATTATAACTAACAAACTATTAATATCATTTCATTAATCATACCAAACAATATCTATTACATCATATATCATGATCTAGGGACATACATGTATCAACAGAGTGAAGATCAGGTGGTTTATTCTGATGCTTCCTACTCGGCGCTGGGGTGTGTGTTAATGCAGAGAGGGAAGGTTATAGCCTATGCATCCTGACAATTGAAGGTTCATGAGGTCAATTACCTTACTCATTACTTGGAGCTAGCAGCTATGGTCTTTGCGTTAAAGATTTGGAGGCACTATCTGTACGAGATGAAGTGCACCATTTTCACTTACCACAAGAGCTTGAAGTACTTCTTCGAGCAAAAGGATCTGAACATGAGGCAGAGGAGGTGGTTGGAGCTTGTTAAGGATTATGATTGCGAGATCCACTATCATCCGGGCAAACCTAACGTGGTGGCTGATGCCCTTAGCCGGAAAGAGAGGCCCGAGCCGATTCAGGTGAAAGCATATCAGCTAATCATGTCCTCTGATGCGATGAAGCAAGTCAAAGAGTTTCAAGATGAGGCACTGAAAGAAGATCATCTTAACTCTGAAAGAATGAGAGGTCTGGTTGGGGAGTTGGGTGAAAACACACTCTGTGTTAGAACCCGATTCGGTTGTGTGTGGATTTCTCGTTTTGAGGATCTACGAGGGAAGATAATGGATGAAGCTCACAAGACTCGATACTCCATTCATCCTAGGGCCACAAAGATGTATCAAGATATGATGAAAGATTATTGGTGGCCGGGTATGAAGCGCGATGTGGTGGGGCACGTGAGTAAGTGCCTTACTTGTTTACAAGTGAACGCCGAACATCAAAAAGCCGTATGGGAAAATCCAACCTTTGGATATACTGGAATGGAAGTGGGAGCGCATCCCCATGGATCTCATTACAAAGCTGTTGCGTACTCTGAAAGGGTACGATACCATATGGGTGATTATGGACCGTCTCACGAAGAGTGCTCACTTCCTGCCGATCCACGGGACATATTCATCTGAGAGGTTGGCTGATCTATTCATCAAGGAGGTTGTAACTCGTCACGGTGAGCCGGTGTCCATTGTGTCTAATCGTGACACTTGGTTTACATCTAAATTCTCAAAGAAATTCCACGATGCCATGGGGACGAGATTACATATCAGCACGGCTTATCATCCCCAAACTGATAGTCAGTCAGAAAGGCCCATTCACACATTAGAAGATATGCTTCGGGCATGTGTGATTGAATTTGGGGGAAGTTAGGATGACCACCTACAATTAGCCGAATTCTCATACAACAACAACCATTATGCTAGCATTGGTATGCCACGTTACGACATGCTTTACGGTAGGAGATGCCGAACACCCGTCTGTTGGGGTGATATTGGTCAAAAAGAGTTAGGGAGTGTCGAGGTAATCGAGGCTACGACTGAGAAGCTTGAAAAGATCAAGGCCTTCATAAAGGCAGCCAAAGATAGACAGAAGTCATATGCCGATAAACGATGTAGACCGATTGAGTTCGAGGTGGGTGACCAGGTTATGTTGATGGTCTCACCTTTGAAGGGTATTATTGGTTTTGGAAAGCGTGGCAAGTTGAGCCCGAGATACATAGGTCCTTTCCGAATCATTGCTCGAGTAGGAGAGGTGGCCTATAGGTTGGAATTACCAGACGAGTTAAGTGGGATTCACCCGACATTCCATGTATCTTATCTGAGGAAGTGCTTAGTTGATGAAGACATGATTGTTCCACTCGAGGATATCGATGTAGATGAACGGCTCAATTATGTGGAGCAACCAGTGGTAATCATTGATCGAAAAGAGAAAAAGCTAAGAAATAAAGTGGTTCCTCTTGTGCATGTATAGTGAAAGCACAGGAAGGGATGTAAGCCTACGTGGAAGACTGAAGAAGAGATGAGACATCATTACCCATAATTCTTTGAGGAATAACAGGTGTCTGGGATGAAACCTATATAAGGGGGGTGGACTTGTAACACCCGGTTATTTAAAAGTCAAGGAAGAGAAGAATAAAGTGAAAGAAAAGAAGGAAAACAAATAAAACCCAACTCTAGGGGTAAAAAGTGTCCAAAAGGACAAAATGTTTGAAAAGTGGGTGTAAAAGGTGGTATGGCCGCCCATTTGTCACATACACCACTGATCTTCGGGTTTTAGAGAGAGAAAGAGCAGCAATTCTCGGTTTTGAAGGAGGAACAAGAAATAATTCGAATTCAAAGTAAGAATTCATGCTTTTATGGTGTTCTTGGCTGGTCTTATGCTCGGGATTATGCTTATGTGTGTTTGTATGTGTTCGGGTATGTTTTTAGTGGGTTTCTAAACGGTTAAATTCAATTTGCAAACGAGTTTGGAGGAAGCCATACTAAATAAGCTGCAACGGTGAGTTCTAGGACCCCTCTTTTACTAGTTTTAACATATTTTGGGGATGGAAATGCGTAACGTATGTTTTATTAAACTAGGTTTCGGACCCGTGTGCTTGAATGTGTGTATGATGATGTTATGATGTGATGTGTGACTATGTTCATGCTTGATGATGTATGATTATGTTTCTAAGGTTTAGAGGGTAAGAATTAAGCTTATAACATGATGAATGGTGCATGGAAATTGAATGTGAAGTTTTAGACCCACTTGATAAGTTTTTAAATCTGGCTAAGTGTTTGGAAGTACATGCGGATCAAAAGAGTTATTGTGGATAAACATTAAACAATGGGTAAGTCAATGAGAATGAAGTTAATGCGGATGAGGTCAATGCGGATGAACATTGACTAAGTGTAGGAAATGCGGATGAGCATTTGATTAAGTATGGAAATGTGGATGAGCAAAGTAAGTCAATGCAGATGAGGTGAGTCAATGCGGATGAACATTGACTAAGTGCAGGAAATGCGGATGAGCAGTTGACTAAGAATGGAAATGCGGATGAGCAAAGTAAGTAAATGCGGATGAGGTGAGTCAATGCAGATGAACATTGATTAAGTGAAGGAATGCGGATGAGCATTTGACTAAGGAAATGCAGATGAGCAAAGTAAGTCAATGCGGATGAAGTGAGTCAATACGGATGAACTATAGTAAATGCGGACGAACTATAGTAAATGCGGACAAACTGTAGGAAATGCGGATGACTATACAAAATGCGGATGAACATTTAGAAAAATTCTGTCTTTTTGAGAAAAGAGGTAATGTAGGCTTTGACCTAGGAGATTCCCGGGGGTTATGAAAGCTGAATTTTGGGGTCATAGATGGTATGATGAGCATGTAATGGTGTGTGCTTGATGCTTATGATGATGATGAGGATGTTGCATGGTTATGCATGATGTATGTTATGTATGTATGATGCCCTGCATGATGATGTATGAATGATATGTATATGAAAGACCTCAGGCCCAGTTACCCGCTTCGTGCACAATGTTCGAGGTATAGCATATGGCATTGATCCAGAATGAAAGATAAAAGACGATGGCCCAGTTACCTGCTTCGTGCACAATGTTTGGGGTAAAGTACATTTCACTAGAAGTAATGATGAATGAATGAAGGTATGAACGAAAGAATGACAAAGATAATAATGATATTATTTGTATGTACGTACGATGTTTGATCAGGAACGATTGTAAAGTATAATATGATTTAAAATGAAAGGATGGTTTTATGAAAGAAAAGTATGTTTTGCTATAAAACTAGAACTCACTCAGCAACGCTGACTTTTATGCATTTTCAAGTTGGCAGGTGAGCATTGCTGAGGATGGCACGAGGCGGCTGCTCAGCTCTATTATATGGCATCCATTTATTTAAAGCTTTTGTGATGTAATACAACAATGTAATTTTGTAACCGAAAAACGATGCATTATTTTGCAAAAGTTTTTATGATGAAATGAAATGCTATTTGTTCTATGTTTCTGCTACAATGTTTTGATGATTAACTACAAAGTATATGTTTTATGTGCGATGAATTACCAAGCATTCTGGGAATGGGGCCTTACATGCAAACTGCCTTGGTCTCAAGTGCAGCAATTCCATCACAACCGTCAACTTCAGGTCCAAAACGTCAGCGTCGTCTGGCACCTAGTATATGATACCTGAAGCTAATGCTGCAAAACTGAAAACCGACAACTTCGGTAATGTGACTGTTGAGGTGGCCAAAGAACACATGGACCTCTTAGCTGCTGTAGTCACTCCTATGATGGACTGCTTGCTGGAAAGATAGGAAATTGTCACCTGGAAGATGAAGATTATGAACAGGTTGACGAAATGTAGTTGGAACGAATGGACATAATATGGGCTTTGGCAAGTGTTGTCCGATGAGCTAAACAGTTTGTCAAAAAGACCAAACAGAACTTGGTTGCTACCAAAGATACAACCTTTGGCTTCGACAAATCAAAGGTAACATGTTTCAACTGTGGTAAGAAGGGACATTTCAAGCGGGAGTGTGTAAAGACAAAGAAGACTAGGAATGGCAATCCCTTCTCATTCTTAAATCGTTTGGACAAGGCGACATCTAGCAGTTCTACTTGATCAAGCACGGATCCCAAAGCCTTGAATGCAAATGACGATGAAGGACAGGACCTGAGCTTCCGGTTTGTCTCACCGGGAGAGTCCAACATAGCTATTGTGAAGGACATTGATGATGATTCTCCTAGTGAGGGAGATATAGCAGTAGAGCTCGCGATGTCAAATTCTGAAGACACTGCAAATGTGATCAACCAACCACCTGAAGAAGAAAAATCTACATCAACGTCAGAATCATCAGAACCAGAAACAATAGATTCTGCACTAATGGCTGATTCCTCTTCCACATCTCAGGTAAGTACTATTGACTAGTTGTTTAATAATCATGCTTGTTTAGATTGCAATAAATTTACAGAAAGTATAGATTTGAAATTTGCTAGGTTATTAGATCATAATGATAGCTTAGTAAAGGATCTGGAACTGTGCACTGAGGCAAATAGAGTATTAAAACAAAATGAGCACAATTACAGGAAAAGATAGACCTATTGAATAAACAGCTTAGGGAAACAGAGGTAGTTGCCTTTAACCAAGAAAATGACATTAGGTATTTTCTGAACTCCCTAGATGACACTAAGAAGCAGAAATGCAATTTTCAAAGTAGAAGTTAACTTCGTAAAACAAAACTGCATAGTTGGACAAGCTCATCTCACATTATCCAACATTTAGTGAGAGAGAAAAAATGGGGAGGGATTGGGATACAAAGTGGTTCCACCACCACCTAAGACCTTGATGAACACCAAAAGTAAACCGATTAATAATAACCCTATCGAGGATCATGTGGTATGCACTCCTCTTGTTAGTGATCCAGATTCCGTAAGTAAATCAAATGAATCTGACACTAAACAAAAGGATGCCACTTCAAAGGCAAAAGGAAAGATGCCTTGTCTTAACTTAGAAATTGGGTTTGAAAAGGTTAAGTTAAAGTCAGGGTCAAACAAAGGCGGGTACACACAGCCCAAGGGGAAGTGGGAAATGAGAAAGTTAAGTTTGATAAAGTAAACTACGTCCAACAACTACAAAATAACTTGCTTTTAGTTTCTCAAATATGTGATAAAGGATTCAAAGTAGTCTTTGACTATAAGAAGTGCTACGTTCTGAAGAAGGACTACGTGATCCCGGAGGACCAAATCATAATGTCAGCTTCAAGATATAATGATCTTTATGTTTTGGATCTCTTAAAGTCCTCCACAACGGATCATAAAGTTTAGTGCTTCTTGTCCAAAGCTACTGAGAAGGACTCCATCTCCTGGCATAGGAGAATGGGACACATAAATCCAAGGAAGATGAATCACCTTGTCCAGAATGATCTAGTGAGGGGAGTAAATGTCAAAAACATCCAACTCTTGGATTTCTATGTTGCTTGCAAAAAGGGAAAACAGACGAAGAAGTCACATAAGGAAAAGAACGTTCATTCTATAGAACTTTCTCTTGAGCTCCTTCACATGGATCTGTTTGGTCCAGTCAGTACACGAAGCATCGTGGGTGACTTGTATTGCTATATAGTTACTCATGACTACCCAAGATTCTCTTGGGTAATGTTTCTGAAATCCAAATAAAAAACATTTGAATCCTTCAAGGAAATGGTAACTACACTAGAATCCCTATACAAGTTAGAGGTACGACAGGTGCACTCAGACAACGGACCCGAGTTCAAGAATCAGTGGATGGAGGCCTATTGCAAGGAAAAGGGAATTGTGCATCAATTTACCTTGGCCTACACCCCTCAGATCAACGGAGTTGCTGAACCGAAGAACCACAACTTGATTGAGACGGCACGTACTATGCTGGTAGACTCGAAACTGCCTATTCAATTCTGGAATGAAGCAATGGCAAATGCGTGTTACACGCTTAATCGAGTTCTAGCAGTGAAACGCCATGGAAAAACGTGGTACAAGTTACTACAATGACGTAAACCTAACATAGAGTATCTCGAGCAGTTTGGCGCTCCGTGCACCCTGCTGAAGAAGACTCAGGAGGTAAAATTCAGTGAGAAGGTTGATGAAGGGATCTTTCTACGATACAACATACCAAAAAAGAGAGTTTACAACAACTCAACGGGTCAAGTAGAGGTGTGGTGTAACGTTGATGTTCAAAGATACATCACACCACCTGCTGGAAAAGGGCCTGCATACTTCTTCAACAATGATGGATTCTTCAAGTCCTTCAACATACCTCTTTCTACTTCAGAAGATGAGTTAGCTAATAAGATAATGTATGATGTCTTGACGACACCGTCTCAAGATTCAACACCATCTACCAACTCAGGGGGAGCACTTGATGTGAGTGACTCTTCTTCTGATGAAGAAAATGTGGAAAATGATCAGAACAACTAGGATGTACAGGTTCCGCCAACAACAAGTCCACAAACATCACATAGTGATGTGTCCGAAACTTCGGAACCTCAGACTCCTATTGCCTCAGATCCAGAACCCAATGTTCACAATTTTGATTCTGAAGTAGTTCTTCCAACAACTCCCGGCTAACGTCTAAATGTCTATCATCCTTTGAATAATGTGATAGGAGATGTGAGATCAGGGGTTCAAACAAGAAATCAACTATACTCAGCTGATAATGCCTATGTGATGGAAAAGGGAAACCTTCATGATGGTTCCACCGCTGCATTGTGTCCCAGTTTGAGCCAAAATATGTTAGTGAAGCACTAAATGACGAAGCGTGGGTGAGTTCCATGCAAGAAGAGCTTCTTCATTTGAAGAAGTTAGGTGTATGGACTCTAGTGGATAGACCTAAAGGTGCTAAAGTTATCGGCACCAAATGGGTCCTAAAATACATGAAAGATGATCAGGGAGTGATCATCAGAACAAAGCTCGGCTTGTTGTTCAGGGTTTTTGACAAGTTGAGGGTATCGATTACAATGAAGTGTTTGCACCAGTGGCACGGATGGAAGCAATCTGCATCTTCCTTGTCTATGCATCCGATATGAAAATCAAATTTTATCAACTAGATGTGAAGAGTGCGTTCCTTCATGCTGAGATCAGAGAGACGGTGTACGTGAGTCAACCCGAGGGATTTGAGGATCCATATCATCGGGACAGAGTTTACAAACTCGACAGGGCGCTATATGGGCTTTATCAAGCACCGAGGGCCTGGTATGAGAAACTCTCGACTCAACTTGTGAAACATGGTTTTCGCAGGGGAGTCATTGACTGTACATTGTTTATTAAAGAAAAGATGGAGATTTACTGCTGGTACAGATTTATGTCGACGTCATAATCTTCGGTTCCAAGAACAAAGAATTATGCAAAGAGTTTGAAGCAATAATGAAGGCGGAGTTTGAGATCAGTGCAATGGGAGAGATCAAGTTCTTTCTCGGGTTACACGTGGATCAGACACCAAATGGGATTTTCCTACATCAGACCAAGTTTGTAGGAGACATTCTCAGTCGGTTCGACATGGAAAATGCTTCTACATCTGGCACTCCACTTGCCACAACCCATGATATAGCACCCGATGAGAATGGTGATGTGGTAGATGCCACCATGTACCGAGGGATGATTGGATCTCTCATGTATCTCACTGCTTAACGACCTGATATCATGTATGCTACATGTCTATGTTCACGATATCAGGCAAAACCTAAAGTGAACCATGTGATTGGGGTCAAACGCATTTTTCGTTATCTGAAGGGTACACCCACACTTGGATTGTGGTATCCTCATGATGATGACTTTGAACTTACAGCGTATAGCGACTCGGATTACGGCGGCTGCAAGATGAACTACAAGTCTACATCAGCAGGGTGTCAGGTCTTTGGAAGAAGATTAGTAACCTGGCAGTGTAAGAAGCAGACCTTGGTTGCATTGTCAACCTGTGAAGCCGAATACGTTGCTACTGCAAGCTGTTGTTCTCAAATCATATGGATTCAATAGCAAATGCGGGATTACGGTTTGAACTTCTTTTCTTCTCCTATCTTTGTTGATAACTCTGCTGCAATTCTAGTCACTAAGAACCCGATCCAACATCCTAAGACCAAACATAACGGTATTAAATATTACTTTATACGTGACTGCTTTGAAAAGAACTTAATCGATGTGGTAAAAATAAATACAAATTTTCAATGCGCTGACCTCTATACAAAGGCATTTGACAAACCACATTTTTTATATTTGGTAGAGGTCAACGAAGTTAAAAAGAAAAGTGAGGTCATTCCTGAACATGACCATGTATAGTCCGATGTGTCATGTCTAGTTCCTTTTATTTTTAAAATTTTTAAATTTTATTTTATTTTATCCTTTTGTCACTACTTAATTTTAAGTAGTTTAATTACAGTTGGTTATTCCTTGCCTATTAAAATCCTAAAATGCTAATCCATGACGGTTTTATAATTTTAGGGGGAGAATAGGTTTAGGCAAAAAAATAGGAGAAGGAGAGGCAACCTAATAAAAATAAGATCGTATGTGTGATACTGATTCAATCCTTGGAATATGATACTACGCAGGAACAAACCATTTTGGACTGTAAAAATCAAAGATGAAAAAGATGCAAAGCTCAAGTATAAGTTTGTGTAGTCTGAGCCATATAAAAGAAAATATGATAGATAAGCTAGCTACTACTAAGGTAACACAAAGAAAGTAGACCTAGAGGTTCCTAGACCACAGATGATATGTCGGTAGATTCAACACATCAGATGTCTAGACCTTTTTTGTTGATCTCAAGACTAAACTAAAATGTTTGACTAGTTGTGGATAACACCTTATCCCTGGTTAACACAATCAACAAGATTCCAATAAGGGGTGACGAGCAAAATAAACACCACAAATGTGTGCGTAAGACCAAAGCATGAGCAAAAGCACATAAAACAATGCAAATGCAATCAAACTGATAACCTATGTTGTTTGAGACATCTGTGCAAAAAGAATGAAAATGCTCAAACAAGAAGATAGGTATGTGCCTCTCTGCTGTGCGGTAGCACTCACCTGAGGATAAGCATAATCTATATTCTAGAACTCATTGTTGTTTTCCACCTCTCTGTGGTGCGGTGGCACTGACCTGAGGACTGGCTTCTCTTTGGAAGTTCTAAGATCAGTCTCTTCTTGAACACTACCCTGAGACCTCTCAAAAAATCTCCTGAGGAATGTTGATTACCATATAAGTGTGGGATCCACAAATGCTTGTTGAAATAAACAAACCTTAAACTATCACCAAACTGTGTTGAAAGTCTGTGTACGGATTTAAGAGGACAAGTATACTTACAATCATCGTGGCTACAATTCGTGAAAGTTCAAATCAGTGTGGGGACCTAAGAGTACTAGCATGATTTCCTAGATTTGCTAACTGACTCCGGATGAAAAACAAGAATAGAGCATCAATGTTTTTAAATAACTTGTCCAAAATGATTTGAATATCCTGTATGATTCCAATTCAATTAGTCCATGTATTGTTTAAATGATTGAGGCTACTCTCTCGGAAAATTTATTCCTTAGAATTACATCTTAGGAGTTTACCCTCACAAAAACACAAAAACATGTTTTAGTTTTATGTTTTTAGTATTTTTCCTTTTATTTTAGTACAAAGTTAGTCTATTTCAATTCGTTCAGTATCGGACTATATCATGGAAGTTGATAAGGGATCTTATCATCTAAAAGGTCACATCTAAGGTGACCACAGGTGCTTTCAAACAAAAAATAGGGCACGTCTGAGGTGACAAAATTTTTTAAAAGGATCACGTTTGAGGTGATCAAAGGTTTTCTCTAGGTAAAATGATCATGTCTAACATGATCAATGCATATAACGTTTATTCAAAAGTTAAAAGGGTGTAAAATGGGCATAAAGTTAAAAACCATGAGTATGATTCATTCGCATGACTGCACCATGTGCATGGACCAGTGGTACGATTGAAGGATACGAATGTGCCCAATCACATGGTTAACCCACACGTATGGGCCATACATGCAATTGGACCATCTGTATGACTCAAATTACATGATTGGACACCTAAAATGGGTGAACCGCATGAATGAAGGTGACCGAATGACACAGTCGCAAGACTGATCTAAGTCGCATGACCGAAGATGACCGACTGTGCCAGTGTCGCACAAACAACTTGTGCGACTGGGCTCAGTCATACGACTGAAGGGAACCCTAGTATAAATAATGGGGCATTCGGTCATAGTCACTCATCACCCCAAAATTGCCCTAAGTCGCACGACACGTCGTTACCCTGCCAAAATTTCATTTGAGCCTACAATATCACTGATTCTTGTGTACTGACGTTTTCCATTGACTTTACACGTATAATGCGGCTCAATACAATCATATTTCACTCAAATTGACTCCAAAATTGACAATTTCGGCCAAAACCAAGAACCGAGACTTGTTTGGCTAAATAACTGAATTAATCTAAGCCAACAACTAAAATTAATGTTATTAGGTGTTAAGTATAATGATTGCGAGTCCAATGAACCAAAACACAACGTCTAATCATAAGAACTGATCAAAACTTGAATTTGAATTGAATAGCAGTCTATCATGCGAATGGACAGGTAGATGAACTTTAGTCGCACGACTGAGTAGTCCGAATGGCTAAACCGCAGGACTAGACCATGTGTATGAGTTCTGTCACACGACTAACATACACGAATGTGTTTACATCTGTATGAGCTCAGTCACATGACTAGTTGTACGTAAGAGTTAATTCACATGACTAGATCTCAGTTGCACTACTCATTTGCACGACTACATCTAAGTCGCACTACTAATTCGCACGACTAGATTTCAATCGCACAGTCTCATTCACACGACAAAACAGAAAGAAACTCAAGTCCAAGTGATTCAGATATTATTTATCAACGGATACTAATATTATATTCATTTTGTAACAGATGGTGAGTCGGTGGACTATGAGCACTAAGCACAACATTTGTGCTCATCTAGATCTGACATCCAGAAATGCTTTAGACTTTTCAGACATTATGTCGTTCCTGAGGAGATCAAAGATCTCTCATGCCATATCTACTCCATGTACTCCGTATCGCTCTATTCAGCAGGCCTTCTGGGAAGGCGCAGTTGTCGATAGATCCCCAAAGCCTCACCGCATCAGGATTTCTATTTTTGGAGAGGCCATTGAGATCACTGAGGATGATCACAGGACGGTGCTGCAGTTTGGGAACGATGCTGCCTGTCTCACTAGACTACACCCCCTTATTGTCTGAGTATGTTTCTTGAGAGCTAAGTAGTCTGGGGACATCAATGCAGGAGTGCTCAACAACAGCAACCTATGTCCCCAGTTCAAGTACCTAGCACATGTGCTGCTGAAGTGTATAGCGTATCGGAAGGGAGGATTTGATGAGCTGTCAGATCAGATCGAGAACGCATATGCAGCGTTGGTGCTGAACCATCCGTTCAGCTTCTCATAGATGATCTTCACCTACTTGGTGGAGAACATTGAGGGGAAAGGGAATGAGGGCTTCTGTGTGTACCCTCAATTCATGCAGTTGATTATTGACCAAAAGCTCCCTTCCTTGCCAAAGGAGAAGGAGGATGTTGTGATACCCGAGGTGATGGACAACACTACTTTGGGTCGTATGTAGGTCTACAGGGGAAGCAGGTTAAGCCCCCTGTGAGGAGAGTGTTTGGGCATCTGGCCCGGGAGGATTACGTGGCACTGGTGAGGCGTAAATGGCATCACGTTGACAGTGACTCGGAGGTAGAGCAACCACAGCTTCCGGAAGATGATTCCATTGATGATGATAGTGGGGACGCTAGAGATGCAGGCCCACTCAACCAAGGGGTCCCACTGCTCATATAGCATCTCCAGCATCTGCCCCCACTAGAGATGGAGATGAGAATGCTGGATTCCACCAGGATTTCATACCTGGTGAGGAGGAGTCAGATGAGGAGCCGTTGACTCGGACTATGGGCAATAAAGTCGTTCCCATAGAAAGAGGGCTCCGGGCGGTTGGTGAACGCCCCGGCGGGTCGGGAGAGGCTGACACTGATCCAACATATGCCCCCGATTAGCCAAGAAATGTTCTAGGGGGAGCATCCTCCTCGACAGGATCGAGGAAAAAGAGGATGGCTCAGCCCCACAACATGAAGAAGAAGATGAGACGACTCACCTTCATCACTACCACCACCACCACTACTTCTACCACCACTACTCCACCCACTACCACCATCACAGCTACCACCATTACCATACCACCCACTATCACCACCACACCTCCACCCTCCACTACTACATCCAGACCTCCACCTGTTATTCCACCCCCAATCTACACCACAGCCACCACCACTACCACTAGCCACCATGATGTACCACCATCATTCCCCTCCTACACATCAGGATCACCTCTGCCTCCTAATGGGGTAGAGGAACAGCTCTCAGCATTTAACCGTATGGTGCTGAGGCTGTTGGCTACAGTTGAAGAGCAGACTGCTTAGTTACGACAGCTAGTAGACCTTACTACTACCCAAGCTCTGCAGGGATCCAAGGAAGAGCCCCTGAAGATCAAGGAAGGGGATGGAGATGACAGTGATGATGCAGATGAGCATGGTGATGAAGATACAGATGTTGTCGGTGATGCTGGAAATGATGTGGTTGATGATGAAGATGATGACTCACCTGCTGCGGGTGCCACACCTACCAGTGAAAGGAGGACTAAAACAGCACAAGATCAAGGTGCCTCCACATCCACCCCGCCAGCAGAAGAGCAGATGATTCAGGATAAGTGTAATGTTTAGTTATTTATGTTATTGGAATCATATGTATTTGAATCATGTATCAACTTAATGTAATGACTGTTTATATTTAATGTCAATGTTTATGTTTTGATTATGAACTAATGATTGTTGTGTTGAATGTGTAAATCAAACAGATCCAAATTTTCAGAGGGATGAATATGATGTAGATCCCCTTCAGCAGGTCAAGAGACAATTAACCATGATTCTTGATCTGGAAGGGATCGTAAGGAGATCTGTGAGTTACACCCCAGAAGAGGGGAAGATAACTCACGACTTTACTAACGAGCAGTTGGTTGAAATGTTCAAACTAAATGCCGACGAGATCGTAAAAAAACGCTCAAACAGTCCAAGGTGATAGTGACGACAAACTCAATGACATTAATGAGATCAAGATAGAAGATGTCACTGATCAACATTATCTAGAGTACACTGATACTGAAGGCAATATGCTACCTAATCTGGGTGACAACCTTGTCAGTGAAACCTTCGAGACTCTGGATAAAATCGAAGAAGCGTCAGACAAGAAAGAAGATACAGCCCAAGCCGCGAATGCTGAAGTCAATACCAGAAAGGCTGAGTGGGCTGCTTTCTTTGATGACCTAAGAGCCCAACGCAACGCTACAAAGTCAACTGTCTATACCAAGCTGTATATAGTCAAGAAACATCAAAAGGTGGCAGGCAGGATCATAGCATGGGCACATTTTGAACACCTCAACGTTTACGCTGTTAAACGTGAGAAGGGAATTGAGTACTTCAGATTCCCACATGATCTGAAGACTCTACCAGGTTTTGAGCTTAACCAGTTAGCAAAATTAAAATTGCTATACGCTGACCCTTGTAAGATGTTAGGCTGGTTTGAAGCAGGTCTAAAGAGAGAGTACCACACCAGATGGGTCAACTTCAAACCTCAACAACCAACGAGGTACATAAAACAATGTGAGGTTGACGCCATAATTGCAAACCAAAAGTAGTGTTGAAGTGGAGTCCACCGTACAATGTCAAAGATCCCACTACATAAGATGCCTCAGGACTTCACTCCACACTTCAAATGGTGGTACTACAATTGGAGAATGGGAGAGGTCGTGATAGTCTTGAACAGAAATGGTACAATGGAAACCATAAGGGTTTTTGACCCAATGTGGCTCACCAACTTGTCAACTAATGATGTTTATACATTATACAAGTGGCCATTGTTCTATGACTCACAAGATATAGTACAAGCTTTGCAATTTCAGAATGTAATGCGACTCTGTTTTGCTTTCGTGATAAATACAGGAGTCACCAAAGAAGCTAAGTACAAAAAGTTTAGGGAAATTATGAAAGATGTAAGACAATAGATAGATCTAGGTCCAAAGGGGAGTTTGTTGATACACATATGTACCTAGATCATGATTTCAATGTAATATGTCTTGAATGTCTTACACTAATATAATATTGGGTACTTAATGAAATGAGAATGTTTGATTGTGATTTGTAATGTTTAATATTTCATTAATGAGTTATGTAACGCATATTGACTAGATTATATAGGTTTGTGATTGTTTGAATTGATATACATAATGTTATAATAATGAATACATTTAAACTTGGTTATGTGAAGTTCACATGCGTCCGACTGGACCATGTGCCCAAACCGTGGTCATGCGTTCGAATGGCCATATGACTGAGTGTCCATGAGCCTAAATAGTCCGTATGCCTGAAAAACTTCATGCGACTGACTAAGTCGCATGACTTAACACCCAGTCGTATGAATGGATCAACCACATGGCTCAATCGCACGAATGAACCATGCTAATGTTCAATCGCCCGAATGAGCAACACTAACCTATAAATGCCACTTAATTTGTGGAAAAACATAAGCATTCAATCCACTTCATCTCCAGACGTACCCTAGTAGTCCAAAAGCATCTAAGTTCGTACTCCAAGTTCACAGAACGATGTAAATCGATTCCTAATTGATTCTTGATGTTAGATTCAATACATTATTGTGTCTACGTGCGTTCTCACTTATTGGATCACCAATCAAATAGGATCCCGCACTATTTGGTTTGGTTTAACACGTTAATCAGTTGATGTTTCGTTCAAATACCAAATCCTAACAATATCCTCTTTCATTAACTTTGTCTGAGATCCAATTGATATATATACCCAAAGGTTCCCCCTTTTTTCACTCTCTTCTACCTCTATACCTTTGTTAAACCTAAATTAACCTAGAAACTGCCTTTGTTCTTCACTTCCTTCACCTCTAAGCTTTCTAAAATGGCCGACCACAACCGTAGAAATGATCCGAATTACTCCATGTAACTTGATAGATAGCATAATTAGGTTGCTCTGTTGCAGTCTAAGAAACATCCTTCTTTCTCAAAGGTTTGCTACTTTCTGGCTCAATCCAACTATTACACCTCCCTTACCATAGATCATCCAATCTATGAGGATCATTTGCTTATGTTTTGGAAGACTTGTCAAGAGGTCATTATGTATAGTGAGAAGGCACTGTGTGCCATAGTGCATGGGAGAACAAACTTCATCACTACAACCATCATCAACACACATCTTTAGCTTGATGGTGAGAAAAGTGAATTGTCATTTCCTAAGGAAGTTGTTAACCATTCCTTTGAAGGATGAGCTAGGAAAGAAATTTCTCTGTCAAGACCTTCAAGAATGGGAAGGTCTCCTCCCGGTGGAAGTACTTACTATATGTGGTCATCCACAGCTTTTCTAACAAGCACGGGGGATGGGACCATATTCATGAAGATTTTTCCTTCATAGTGCATGGGATGGTTCAGCGGTCAAGTTCAGGTACTCTAAGTTTGTTTATACAAATTTCCTTGCTAACTTGGACTCCTTAGAGCATTATATGTTTCTTAGATATGTTCAACACATTCATAACTGTGAACTGCGATCGTAGTTAAAGGTAACATATAATATTCTTAAACTAGGACAGATGAAGCCCAGCATCTTTAAGATTTTGAAAAAGCCAACTGTTGGCTTCTTTGGGGTAGAAACAACCTTTGTCTCCCAAATGTTAGAGCTCATTGCTCAAGGTGACAACCTAGTAGCACAAGATAGTATTGAACCCACACCTTCTACCTCCCAACCACCAAAACAACCACAAATGATCCACACCTACAAAAGAAGATCCCAATGAACCCCTGCACAAGCTACTAAGTCTATGTAGGCCCCCATATCACTACCCACCCAAGAAGTAGTGAAAAGCAGAGCTCCCACTTCTCCTGAGGAGCAAACCACTCCCATCTCTTCCAGAATCAATTTTGAGGTTCATCATGCTCAGCCTGATAAGCTCATTAGCCAAACAACTTCTAGCCTTGACTCTAAGCCTGAAACACTAAAGTGAAAAACCTTAAGGAGAAAGTTACCATCCCCAGCCTATAGACCACAACTAACCAATCCCTAGCCTTCACTTCTATGATGATGAGAACTTGGGATTCAGTGAGTACCATGAGTCTCTCTACTCTTCCCCTACTCAAAGAGAGATAAGTGTTCCTGACTCTTCCTTGTCTACCCCACATCATCCACCTAACACTAACGTGGATCTCCTTCTTCCTGTTCGAAAGGTCTGTATGGAAGGCGCTCTCATTTCTGCAAGTGATTACATTATTAAGACCTCAACTATGGTAACTCTGGCTACTGACACTCCATCTGCAGTTGTCAGTGAGTAGAGGAAATCTAGCAGCCAAGAACAAGATGCTGGTGGTGAGACTGAGGACTTTGGTTCAATGAATCTTCTTATGAAGAAAAGGAGAATCTAAGACTAAAGTTTCAAAAACTGTCAAAAACATGCACCTATTTAGTCTCTAAGGTTAGTCACTTGGAATCTCAAGTGACTACATTACAAAATAGGCTCAATGATCAACAACTTGAGATATCTTATCTCAAGGAGAAACTAGCTGGGAGACCTTTAAGAAGAGCTCATCCAGGAACACAAGAACCTGTGGTTGTGCTTCACCTAACTTCTAGCTCACCTATGCAAGAGGGTGAAGCTTCCAAAAAGGGAAGAAAGTCATTAAAATCACAGAACCTGGAAGTTCCTCACATAGCATGGACTTTGAGAACTCACCATCCTCACTTGTAATTGCCCATGCTCAGTTTGAGGAAGGTATTCTAAGGGCTATGTCATACCCACTTCAAGGAACTTCAAACTACATAATTGGGTAGGGTATGATGTTGAAAGAAGAGCCTCATTTTTCAAAGAGTTCACGGGCAGCAAGAGGTATTCAATTTTTAGACTTTGAACTACTATTAAGGTCTTGACCTTATAAACATGCCACTTGTCAACTAAAGCCAATTTAGACAAGCTACCAAGTTGGGTCAAACGATTCAAAATAGGATTACTGAAGAGTTCAGCCTCAAAAGGAGACAAACCAATCAAGAAATGTCATTGGTCAACTCGATGTTCAGGAAGACCCTGAGATTAGCTTCAAAGGGAAAACCTTGACTGAAACCCAGTGATAGAACCTAAGAGCCATGTCACACCTACAACTACTTCAGAAATCCATTCCTTTTATCAGACATGTAATATCATGTATTTTTGAGTTAATTAAAAGCTAACGTTCTTTAAGGATCTTTGTTGTCAAATGCGAAACTCATAGATTGCTTATGCCTATTGCCTTAATTTGTCCTTAATTCTTAGAATGGAAAGTTAATAATATTACTTGTCACAAAATAAATAATAACATAATAATAATAATAATAATAATAATAATAATAATAATGAAACTAATGACAATAATAATAATAATAATAATAATAATAATAATAATAATAATAATAATAATCATAATAATAATAATAATAATAATAATAATAATTTGTAAAATTTATTAAACTTAAAAAGGTTTAAAAGAAGTCTAGGGGGTTATAATGCCAATTTTAAAACAACAAAACGAATTTCTAACATGAAATAAAAAATGCAAACCATGGGGACCATTTGTGTAAACAGTTGAAACCTAACACCCCCCCCCCTCTATTCACGCTCGTTTTTCCGACCATCGACCGGCATAGCTCCGACGCGGCGCCAACAAGCCCAAAACAATGACAAATGGTCATGAATTTTACTCAAATTAATGCCTAACGGTTCGTGGAATTGTTTTGAACTCGAGGTAACACATTTATTTAAGTATTAAGTCGGCTAGAGAGGCTTTTGGGTTCAGTAACCGAAAGCCATCAAACTCGAACCATTTGAACTATAATAGACCAATAATAACTCAATTAATCAGATTAATACTATTGGATAATCTATTCATAACCGTTAATGATGTTAATTTCAAGTTTAACTGTGAATTAAAGACCAAATTGAACACCTCACATTCATATCCCAATTGAAACCAGAGAGTACGAATCACATCAAATTAGGACTATATAACAAAGGGCAATTCTTCCCGTTGACCCCTTTCAACTCTTTACAACCTCAATTCTTCTAAATCATCACTTAAACATCATCTTCAAACGCCAAGTTTCTTCGCGAATGAACTGAGACATACTCGGGCTAAAACACATCATTTTGATGGTAATCAGGTGAGTATAATACATCTTAGTACTCGATTAAACTTAGGGATCAAAATCCCTAAGGTTAATCAACTTGTAACACTCGAATCAATGTCCAATTTAAATCAATATAAAACTAGGGTTCATGCGATTTGGGCGGATTCAGCATTTGGTGTATTTAGGTTATTAAAACGAAGCTTTAAACGCAATTGAGGTTTTGGGTCAAGTGGTACCATTGGTGACTTCTAAACAAGAGGTCCCCGGTACGAACCCGGGTGACCTCCGGTTTTAATTTTAAAGCTTTTTAGCCTTTGTTTTAATTCAGGATTTTTTCTAAAACTTTGTAAAAATCAAGTTGTGAACTTGTTGTTTTTAAGAAACCCTACTATTTTCTATTAATTTATTTCATAAGATGTCTTAACATTTTATTAAATATTATAGAAAAAAATATAATTAGTTTATTTTTCTTATAAATTAGACCTTAAATATTGTTTAACTTATTGAATCATTACTTGTACAAATAACGTATTTTCTTATATGTTAGGCTTAAAATATTGTTTTGCTAAATTATTGTCGGTTCAAATAATTTATATAAAATATTTTTCATAATAAAATAGACTTTAAATATTATTGTAACTCACTAAATCATTGTTTATTTAAATAATAAGCATATATTACTTTATAAAATAAGGGTACTTTTAAAAGTTATACACGTTACCGAACTTTGTAACTAAGTTTTATTACAATTGGTTCCTAACATCTTTTTTAAAAACTAAAATGCTTAACTTGTATATTTCTTCTCTTTTATTATTTAATGTAATTAATAAAATCTCTAAGTACCAAAATTCCATCCAAACCCTAGTCCTCGTTGATTCGTTAAACTCATTGCAAATAAACTTTAACCTTGTAAGTATATTTACATTTAGGTCTTGTGAAGGTTTACGTTTGAACGACGAATATTATTTCTTTTTAATCATCTACTATATATTTCTTATACAAGTGAGTATTCCTATACCTCTTTTTATATTTTCACACTTTGGGGTGAAACATGTTACTTTATAATCATTGCACTTGTAAATTTGTTTGATTCTTGTAAACAATTGGCAATTCTCTTACATATTGTGATTAGTTTATCCTTGTAATTACCATGTAATGATGATTATATGTGCAATCATTCACTATTGCTAGCCTGGCGACGTCATAGATCTATGGGCTTGAAAAACATGCTTGGTTAATCCAAGTACACTTAGCTAATCGTATAAACTTGTAAACATAGAAAACTTGTAAACTGTCAAGGTTTGATTGTGCATCTGTCTTACATCCCTAGTTACTTTGTTCACTAATTTATAACATGAATTGCCATCTTTTATATACTTATGTATTGAAAACTATGGAAATCTCACCAACATTATGTTGACCTTTATTTTTTAACATGTTTCAAGAAACGCACAAGTATGATGGCCATCTTTGAAGATTTTCACACCTAGGAATGGACCTAGTCAAATAAATGGATGAACTTGAAATATTCCTTTTTATGCATGTTGTTTTCCTAGTTTGAGACTTATGCTTGTAATGTTACATCTGAAACTTATGATTATTATATTTGAGTTTAATAATAGTGTTATGTGGTTGTGAACAATTTTAACCCTCACATCTCGATGTTTCAGTCGTCAATGCTGGAATGTGACAAATTGGTATCAGAGCCCATAACTATAGGGATTTAGGTTATTAGAAATGATGACCTAGACTATAGCGTATGCATGCTCCTCATAGAATTATATTTCAATCTTGTAAAATGTATGGTTTGCATGCTACATAATGCTATGCCTTCTTATTTGCAATTTCATGTCTTAGCATAGGATTGCTTAAACATTGTTACCTGTCTCCCCTAAACTTATCTTTGACTCTTCGATTCTCCCCGAACATGAATCCTCTTAGTCTTATTCTCAACATGATGTGGGATTGCATACTCATTGTTTGAGACTTGGATCTTTAGACGTTATGTCTAATCTATACAAATCTCATCAAGGTTTGATTTCATGAACCTAAAGAATATTGTGTGACACATAGACACATATATTCTGGATTTCCTAGCAAAAGGCCTTCGGGCTAAGGTAAGCATTTCGCATAAATCCTACGGGACTAGTTATGCTTACTTGGGGATTTCTGGGATGAGTGATAAACTATGATCGATATACAAAGTTTATAAGGAAAATGGGTCAATTCACCTTGACATGTCAACATTTCCAACTAGTAATGCGTTACCAAATGGAATCATTCCATGTAAATCCTCATTTCTCGTGACTAACTCGTTATGTATATCCAGCATGTCTCATCACCATGGAATGCGTGGAAGTTCTGACCATAAGCTAGCCGCCATGATTGTACGACAAATGGTTGTCGTCATCCCAACTATGGTCGCGGAACTCAATAGCACCATGATGACCAATTCCAGTAACAATAGAAATGGTTAAGGAGAAAACCGCAACAACCAAGGTGGAAATAATCGTACTTGCACATTCAAACATTACAACTCGTGAAAACCCACTAGTATTAGTGGAAAAGAAGGATCCACTGGACTTCTCGAGTGGTTTGAAACTATGGAGAACACGTTCATCGTTAGCAAGTGCGCCAATAAGTTCAAGGTTCGCTATGCTGCAAGTGTCCTTCAACAACGAGTACTAACATGGTGGAATAGTGAAAAGAGAAACCAATGGGCAGAAACTACCTTGGCATTGCCTTGGGAAAATTTAAGGATATAATGATCCAAAAGTTTTGCACGAGGAGCGAGTTATAAAAATTGGAGGAAGAATTCTCGAATCTCAAGAAAGATGGTGGAGATCATTTGGCTTATCCAACCGGCATCACGAGTTGAGTATTCTTCTACCACACATGGTGGACACTGTGCCCTGCAACATTGAGAAGTTGGGGTACCACATCAAATCCAAGATGTCATGGTGGGTAGTAGGCCCACAACTTTGGAAGAGCAATTACTATCACCGCACAGCTCACTAAGAATCATATTAGGGCTAGCACTATGTGGGTGAAAGGTGCCAAGACTGCTGCAAAGGTGACATCTCAGGCAACAAGAGAGATAAGAGCCGAGTCATCCTCTCAAAACAAGAAGCGTAAGTTCACGCTGACACGCAACTATGCAATGACAACACTAAATGCTCCAAAAAAACAAATGGTGGTTGCAAATCAAGCTCCCGAGGCTAGAGCTTATGCAGGGCCATATCCGATGTGTAACACGTGTAAGTACCACCACCCGAGCAACATTCCATGCCGAGTCTGCCCGCTGTGTGAGAATTATGGGCATTTGATGGCTACTTGCCTTCACGCGCCAAACAACACTGCGATGCTTACCAACCAAACCTGTAGTAACTGTGATTAGCGTAGGCATATTCGTCCGCAATGTCCTCGCAATGTGGGAACTGTGCCACCGACTCGTGGAAGGGTTTTAAACTTTAACGCCAATAAAGAATAAGCCAACAACAATGTGTTGAGTGGTACTTCGTTGAATTTCTTTTAAATCGTTCCTTGTCTTGTAAAATATCCTATTTGTGTTCATCATACCAATAATAGGTTATTACCAAACACGTATGTCTTGTAAATAGTCATTATGCATCTGTATTGTTTGATTCGGGCATGGATAGGAGTTTCGTGTCCTTGGAATTCAAAGCTATACTTTCTAAGCCGCGTATTAACCTGGAAAGATCCTTCACGATCGAATTCACCGATTGAAAATCGATCATCATTGTTGTCATAATAAATGGTTGTACCTTGATCCATAACGAACATGAGTTCTCCATCGACCTTATTCCCATGCAACTGGGAAGCTTTGATGTTATTATTGGCATTAATTGGTTAGCTAAGCAACACGCGGAAATTCTATTCTTCGAGAAGTGCATTCGAATTCCTTTACCGTCAGGAGATTCTTTGAAAGTCTTTGGGAAGAAATCATCGCAAGGACTCAAACTTATGTCGTGCATCAAGGCCTGAATGTGCTTAAGAAAGAACTGCGTAGCTTTTATGGTGTATATAGTTAATACAAAAGCCAAGGGTAAGGAACTAAAAGACATTCTTGTCGTGCGTGATTTTCTGAAAGAGTTTCCCGAGGATCTTAAGGGGTTACCTCCCGTGCGAGAAGTTGATTACAAGATTGACTTGATCCCAGGTGCGAACCTTGTGGCTAAACCACCTTATTGCCTTGCACTATTTGAAATGCAAGTACTAGCTAGTCAACTGCAAGAGTTGACCGATAAGGGTTTCATTCGTCCTAGTTCTTCACCATGGGGTGCACCTATCCTGTTTGTGAAGAAGAAAGATGGTTCATTCTGTATGTGCATCGACTATCGGGAACTCAACAAGCTTATTATAAAAAACCAATACCCTCTTCCTCGAATCGATAATCTCTTCGATCAACTTCAAGGAGCAACCCAATTCACAATGATCGATCTACATTATGGGTATCATCAACTACGTGTTCATGATGTGGACATTCCAAAGACTACTTTTCGTACTCGATATGGACATTGCGAGTTCATGGTCATGCCTTTTGGCTGGACCAATGCACCTGCTGTGTTCATGAATCGAGTATGTAAACCGTATTTTGATAAGTATGTGATTGTGTTCATTGATGACATTCTTATTTATTCCAAGACGAAAATTGATCACGAGACGCATTTGCAACAAGTTCTCGAACTTCTAAAGAAGGAGCAATTATACGCCAAGTTTTCTATGTGTAAGTTTTGGCTAGAGGAAGTTCAATTCTAAGGGCATGTGGTGAATAGCCAAAGAATTCACGTTGATCCTGCTAAAATAGAAGCTACAAAAAATTTTTATGTTCACACAACTCCAACCGAGGTTTGTTCTTTTCTGAGGCTGGGTGGGATATTATCATAGGTTCATAGCAAATTTTTCAAAGATTTCTGAACCATTAACGACACTAACCCAAAAGAATCAACTTTTTGAATGGGGACCCGAATAAGAGAAAGCTTTCAAGACACTGAAACGCAAGCTGTGTAACGCTCCTATTCTCACATTCTGCGAGGGAAACGATGACTTTACCGTTTACTGTGATGCCTCTAATCAAGGTCTTGGTTGTGCTCTAATGCAATGAGGCAAAGTCATAGCATATGTCTTTAGGCAATTGAAGGTTCATGAAGTGAACTACATAACTCATGATCTTGAACTTGGTGTTGTGGTTTTCGCTTTGAAGATCTGGTGACACTATCATTATGGGATGCAATGCATAGTCTACACTGATCATAAGAGTCTCCAACACGTGTTCAACCAAAAAGATCTCAACATAAGACAAAGTCGTTGGATTGAGTTGATTAGCGTCTACGACTGTGACATTCGCTATCACCCTGGAAAGGAGAATGTTGTAGCCGATGAGATGGGTCGCAAGGTCCAATAAGACTGTCTCGCTTCAAGAAATCTGAGATCGAAGGCAATGGTTTGATATGTTAGGGGAATTTGATACCGAGATTCATGTGGATGTTAACGAGGATACTATCAAGCTTCAAAACATAAGGATTGTTAGTGATCTCGAGTTATGCATTCGCGAGTTTCAACAAGTAGTGTTAACTAATAAAGGGAAAGATGAAGATTTGATGTTTAACATTTGGTCTTAACTGGAGGCAAAACTGAACGGCATGTGCTACTTCTTGAATCGAATTTGGATCCCGAATCGTGATAACCTTCGACACTTCATTATGAACGCAGCTCATCAAACTCGATATTCCATTCATCCTAGCTCTGATAAGATGTACACGGACCTGCGTGGTCAGTATTGGTGGCCTGGAATGAAGAAAGATATCACGTCATATGTTTCCAAGTGTCTCATATGTGCAAGAGTCAAAGTCAAGCATCAAAGACCAAACGGTTTACTTGAACAACCCGAAATCCATTTGTGGAAATAGGAACATATATCCATGGATTTTGTAACCAAGTTACCTCGTACTCCTCGTGGTCATGATAGTATATGGCTGATTGTTGACCGTTTGACCAAAGCGGCACATTTCATACCAATATTAGACACATAAAAAGTTCTAAGACTTGCTCACATTTGTATTAACGAAATTGTGAGTCCTCATGGCGTGTCGTTGCACGTCATATCTGACCGAGACGATCGTTTCACTTTGCACTTTTGGTCGTCTATGCAAGAACTCTTGGGGTACTCAGTTGGATTTATGTTGGACCAAAAGAACCAATGAGCCAGATCAGAAAAACCTTTAAGTCCCACAGACATCAAAACAACTGAAGTGGTCTACAACAGCTGAAGACAAAGTCTGAAGACAAAGTCTGAAGACAAAGTCTGAAGACAAAGTCTGAAGACAACAGCTGAAGATAAAGTCTGAAGACAAAGTCTGAAGACAACAGCTGAAGACAAAGTCTGAAGACAAAGTCTGAAGACAACAGTTGAAGACAAAGACTGAAGATAACAGCTGAACACAAAGTCTGAAGATAAAGTCTGAAGAGAAAGTCTGAAGACAACAGCTGAAGACAAAGTCTGAAAACAAAGTCTGAAGACATAGTCTGAAGACAACTGCTGAAGACAAAGTCTGAAGACCAAGTTCTCAGAAGTTGTCATAACAACTGAAGTAGTTCTCTTCAGTAGTTGTGATGGTTTACATTTTAGTAGTTTGTAATTAGTAGTTTTATATTATGTAAAACATCTGAAGTTCTTATACTTCACATGTTATAACTTCAGTAGTTATAATGTTAGCTTACACTTAGCTTTTTGTGAAGGTGTCCTCAGTTGTTGTGGACATCTTCAGTAGTTTCGTTTACTTTCAGTTGTTTGTATAAATCAGTTAGATGTCACTATCAAGTGACGTCAGCTGATGTCACATTCCTTATAAAAGGAATGGTGACCTAATTTCCTTGTAAGGGAAGCTTGTGCGGGAATGAAAACATTCTTTTTGCAGAAAACTCTCTCTATAACTGTTACTGTTTGATTGAATATTCATATTACTCTTGCTATAATTTAGTCTAATTCATGTGCTTTTCCGCTGCAAATATCAATCTAATTGATTAAACTAGATCTCGATCCTTTCAAATGGTATCAGAGCTAGTAAATCATTGATCGATTTAACAATTGATCATTGAAACTGATCTTTTGATATCTAAGTTTGATCGAATTAGCAAATTTCCAAAAATTGGTTAGAGAGGTTGTTTTTCTATTGCTTCCTGTGAAATAATTTGAGATTCTTCATGTTTTAAACTATGTTGTTGAGTTTTTGGGGGCTAGATGTGTTAAAATCTTATTGAAGCTGTTTGAATTGGTGAAAATGGCTACATTAATCAATGATCCTCACAATACTGGCTCCTCAACAAAGCCTCTCATGCTTGTTAGGAGTGAGTATAACATATGGCAACGTCGAATGCTCCATTACCTGTCTGTCAACAGTTCAGGTTGTTGGAAATCTGTGGTTCATGGACCATATAAGCCTATGGTGAGTAATTCAGAAACCAATGAGATGGTTCCGAAGAAGAAAAAGCAATACTCAGATGAAGATCTGAAACTGTTTGAAATTGATGTTAAAGCCCATGGAATTCTGGCCATGGCACTGCCTAATATAATCTATTCTGGACTTATGCATCATGAAACTGCTCATGACCTCTAGGTTGCTCTGAAAGAACAATTTGGAGGAACTAATGAAGTCTTGGCAAACAATAGAGAGATCCTTGCCCAGCAATATGAGACATTCTCTCATAGAAAGGGTGTGTCATTGACTCAACAGTTTGAGCGATTTTCCTGTTTGATATCTGAATTTAAATTGGTTAAACATGAATATACAAACAGTCAGATGAACAATAGATTCCTCAGATCCCTGCCTAAAAGATGGGACACATACACTATTGTCTTACGCTCCAGTGCAAATCTGGACAATCTATCTCTCACCCAACTTCATGGGAAACTGCTAACATTTGAAAGAGAGATAGAACAGAAAAGGAAACTGGCTTCATCTAGGAAGCTCACTAATGATTTTGTACCAGGGAATACTGCTCTGGCTGGTCATGAGTCAGAATATGCTGCATCAGAAAGTTCTTATGATGAGCATATAGATTTCTCTTCAAACAGTTCTGATCATGCATTTGTGAGTGTTGATAGTAACTCAGGGTGTAATAGTGATAATTTGTGCTTTTTGATGGATGATTTGAAAGGAATTGCTGATGATGATTTGGAAGAGATGGATATTTTGAGCCAAATGGCATTAGTTAATATCAGATCTCAAAAATTTTACCAAAGGACAGGTAGAAAATTTCCTGGTCTCTCTCGAAAAACCAAAGTTGGTTTTGACAAGAGCAAGTTGAGGTGTCACAACAAGTGCCATAGACTCGGACATTTTGCAAGAGAGTGTAGATCATGTGGATCTATTTGTTATGATGATTCAACATCTATTGGGGAGAGTTAATCAAATAGATGTACGTGTGATTAAACAACTAAAAAGGAAAACTAAGCCAAAATCATAGGAATCCTTTTCAGCACCATCTCCACCTTCAAAGGTTGTTAATCATGACAAATCAGTTAGTATAAACTCTGTTGTTGAGAACAGACCCAAAACCAAAATGGTTTGGGTCTCAAAAGCTAACTAGTTTGTTGTGACAAATGTAGGGTTCTTTAGCATGCCATAGAAGCATCTGGTATGTGGACAGTGGAGGATCTATGCATATGACAGGGAGCAGTTCTCTTCTTCATGACTACTCTCAAGGAAAGAAGGGATTTGTATCTTTTGGTAATGATGCTAAGGGTTACATCATCGACAAAGGCTTTGTGTCAAATGGTGAAATAAGATTTGATGATGTTAACCATGTGGAGAATCTCAAGTACAACTTGTTGAGTGTCAGTCAAATGTGTGATAAAGGGCATGTTGCACTTTTCACCAGCCAGAACTGCCGGATTCTGTCTTCCAATGTTTTAAAAATGATTGACAAGATATTGGCTGAATACACTCTCCTAAAGGCCAAAAGGATTCGAAGAGTATATGCCTTAGACTTATCAAAGAAAATTGATCTAAAAGGCCATCCATGTCTATTCTCCAAGGACTCTCCTCAGGATTTGAACTATGGCACAAAAGGCTTGGTCATGTGAATCTTAAAAATATGAACCAGCTGATCCATCATGGTTTAATGAGAGGTCTGCCTTAAAGGAGTTCAAATGTGATGACAACTGCTCTGCTTGTTAAAAGGAAAGCAACATAAAGTATCATTCCCTCCAATAGAAGAACCAAAGTCAACTGCCTGCTTGCATTTACTGCATATGGATCTTTTTGGTCCAGTAAGAGTGATGAGCATTGCAAAGAAAAAATACTGTATGGTAATTGTGGATGATTATTCCAGATTTGTATGGACTTTCTTCTTACATTCAAAAGATGAAGTTGGTCAAATCATCATCTACTTTGTGTTGCATGTGGAAAAACAGTATTCTCTTTCTGTCAAGTGTGTGAGGAGTGATAATGGCACAGAATTTAGAAATCACACACTTGATGAATTCTATCTCTCTAAGGGAATCAAGAGGAAGTTTAGCTTTCCAAGAACTCCTGAACAAAATGGAGTGGTGGAGAGAAAGAACATGACCCTTATTGAATCCGCAAGGTCAATGTTGGTTGATTCTGGTTTGCCACTAACCTTTTGGGCTGAAGCTATCAACACAGCTTGCTATGTGCAAAATAGAGTGTTAGTAAATCAGAGGTTGATGAAGACTCCTTATGAAGTGTTACATCATTTGGCTCCTCTGATTTTCTTCTTTAGAGCATTTGGGTGTCCTTGTTATATTCTTAACACAAAGGATCCACTTCAGAAGTTTGAATCAAAGGTGGATGCAGGGTACTTTGTTGGGTATTCATCTACTTGCAAGGCATACAGAGTTTTCAATTGCAGAACAAAGATAGTTGAAGAAACCTTGCATGTAAACTTAATGAATCTCCAAAGGAGAAAATCCCATAAAACCTGTGGAGTTATTTGATTTGGACATACTGCAATATGTTCCTTATCAGTCTCCAGCTGTTGCAGGTTCTCTGAATCCATCATATCCTGCCACTAGTTATCCATCTGTTGGTATAAATGCAAGTTTTAGTGATCAACTGCCTGAGTCTACTAAACTTGATGTTCCTGTAGCTTCAGCAGCTCCATCCACAACAAATGCTCATGAGATATCTCGATCCTCTACTTCTTTTGAATTGCCATCTCATTCTAGGTTTCAAGAGTCTAGATCACCATCTATTGCTGCTGAATCACCTACAAACACTTGCACATATCTTATTGAGTATCAAGAACTGAAGAATCACCCCATGTCTCAGATCATTGGTGACATCAATGCTGGTGTTTCAACTAGAAGTCAATTGTCCAATTTTTGCTTTTATGCTGTCTTCATCAGTCAGCAAGAGCCAAAGAACTATCATATTGCCTTAAGAGACAATGGATGGGTTGAAGCTATACAACTTGAGCTTCTTTAGTTTCAAAAGCAACATGTGTGGGAACTGGTTCCTCTACCCCAAGGTAAGTGTGCAATAGGCACTAAATGGGTGTTTAGGTATAAAACTGATGAAAAAGGCCAAATTGTCAAGAACAAGACCAGACTGGTTGTATAGGGGTTTTCATAAGAAAAAGGTATTGATTATGATGAAACCTTTGCCCCTGTAGCCAGACTGGAGGCAATCAGATTGTTCTTATCTTATGTTGCTTTCCATAATCTTAAAGTTTTTCAAATGGATGTCAAAAGTGCATTCTTATATGGTAAAATAAAAGAAGTTTATATGTGTCAACCACCAGGTTTTGAAGATCATAAACATCCAGATTGGGTGTATAAGCTTGATAAGGCTCTTTATGGGCTAAAACAAGCTCTCAGAGCCTAGTATGAAACACTGTCTAACTTTCTTCTTCAAAATAATTTCACTAGAGGCTCCATAGATAAAACTTTGTTCATTAAGAAAGTAGGCATGCATAAGCTCCTTGTTCAAATTTATGTAGATGATATCGTTTTTGCATCCTCTGATCCACAGTTGTGTGATGCCTTTACTGTGTTGATGCTAAAAAAGTTTGAAATGAGTGCCATGGGAGAATTACAGTTCTTTCTGGGGTGGCAAATCAAAAAAATGGCTTATGGAACTTTCATTCATCAGTCAAAATATACAACGGATTTATTGAAAAAGTTTGATTTACGAAACTGTAAGCCCTGTTCTACTCCATGTGTAGCACAACACAACTGGATGCTGATCAGAAAGGTAAAGCAGTTGATGAAACTCTTTACGGATGTATGATTGGTTCCTTGATGTACCTTACAGCTTCTAGACCCGACATTATGTTTGCAACTTGTGTTTGTGCTAGATTTCAGGCTGCACCTAAAGTATCCCATATGATTGCAGTCAAACGGATCTTTAGATATTTGCAAGGAACTCAACCTCTAGGACCTTGGTATTCCACTGGGCACTCTTGCAAATTAGTTGCTTTCTCTCATAGTGACTATGCAGGGTGTAAATTAACCAGAAAATCAACCTCTAGTGGATGCCAATTTCTAAGCAACTGTTTAGTTTCTTGGCAGAGTAAGAAACAAACTTCTATTGCTACATCCACTGCTGAAGCAGAGTACATTGCTGCTGAAGTTGTACATCTCAGGTACTCTGGCTTCAGAATCAGTTACTGTATTATGACATTACAGAGACTAAGAATCCTTTACTCATGGATAGTGCTTGAGCTCTTTGTATTGTTAAGAATCCTGTCCAGCATTCTAGGACCAAACATATTGAGATCAGACATCATTTTATTAGGGATTGTTATGAAAAGGTCTGATTGATCCAAAGTTTGTTCCTAGTGCTGATGAGCTTGCAGATATATTTACTAAGCCTTTAGACAGTGCAACTTTCCAAAATCTAGTGCTAAGGCTTGGTATGCTGCAACTGGAATGATTGACAACTACTGATGATCTCAATTCATAAGTACTGATGAGCATTAGTATACAGCCGTCACAAATAAGTACTGAAGTTATTTTATCTTCAGCAGTTTTCATAATTACTGAAGACTAAAATACTTAAAAGTACCGAAGTACTTATTTGTTGCAAAGTACTGATGTGATTACAACCACTGATATCTGTTTTAATAGATAAGTACTCATGACCAATGTAACATCCGAAAATCAGATAATCTGCTGAGTAAGTGTTAAGGTCAAATGAAACAACTGAGATATGTGAATTGATGACAACAACTGATGAGTAATTTTATTCTTCATTTGTTTCAAACAACTGCTATTTCATTTCAAAACAACTGAAGCCAAAACCAAGTCTTCAGTAGTTTCCAACTACTAATGACAAACACCAAGTCTTCAGTTGTTTACAACATCTGAAAGTTAAAACCATGTCTTCAGTTGTTTTCTAACAGCTGATGACTAACACCAAAACATTCAGTTGTTTTCTTTCAGCCGTTTCATAACCTATAAATACCTAACCCTAACTTCACACTTTTCATAAATCGATTTCCAAACGTTCATCTTCCATTAATGGAGACTATGCAAATCAAACCACGACACAACTGTGTTTCCTACTTCACGAAATCGGCCTTTTGGACTAAGTTTGATGATGCCATTGATCTGATGGTTGATTCCCCGTATCGAACTGCTTTTCTTCTGAATCCAACCATCTATCCCAATACCCTTTGCCAATCTGGACAAATGTCACCATCCATACTGGTGAGAATGATGTCATGATCACTCTCCAGTCATTTGTAAACTAGAAGAAGGTGGTAGTCACTCGTGCTATCATTCACCAAACGCTAGATCTAAATGATGCTACCTTCGTCACCAAATACCCGAAGGGCACCGTTGATCTATCATTCATCAACCATGGATATGCAGGCAACAAAGTGCTACAACCATTATTAAGAAGCACTTCCATGATGCTGAATGCCTAATCTTCCACATGATCAATGTTTGCCTTGCCCCCAAAACCTCTTCAAGGGATCAAATGTCATCCAGGTGGCAGTAGGTATTGTATTTTATCCTTGAACGCCAAAACTTAAATTTTTCTGAAATTATATTTTTAGAATTAAAAGATCTGGCAATGAAACCTGTGGCTAACAGATGGCTATTATATCCAAGGTTTCTTATGGCCATAATCGTGAATCAGTTAAATTTGATGGCCCTGTGGGCCTTGGAGTCCCTGTTGTGGTAGTTTTGCCAGAGGTATACTCAGGCACAACTCTGATCCACACCTCAAAGAGGCTGCCAAACTACGAAAACCCAAGCAGAAGGAACCCACAGCCTCATCCTCCAGATCCAAAGCCCCCTCCAAACCACATTCCAAACAAACCAAACAGGCTACTCAGGGAGTTGAGTCCCCTGATGATGCCCCTGCAACACAACGCTGGATGAAACTATGGGTCGTAATCCCCCTGTAGTTTCCAAGACTCTACCAGCTGAAACCACTCAGGTATCCTCTCAACAGGATCCTAATGCAACCAAAAAGGGGGAAACCACATTACTAGAATCTCTCTCACTTGAGAAGATTGCCATTGAAAAGCACCATTTGCCCCAGGTGCAATCCTCTTCACACCTATCTCCCACTCAAGCCACCCCTACCAGCCCAACTGTGGTTATTACACAAGTGCTGACTCAACTACATTCCTCTACCCCTCCCTAGAAACCTATTACCACTGGGCAAACCTTAACAGTTGAGGGAGAGGATTATAATGTGGCTGATAACCCACAGCATAGGGATTACAGATTTCAATCTCCCTGTGTAGAGGAGGAGATTAGAACATCTGGTGAGGCTGCCTCTTCTCCTGTTTCTGCACATGATCAGGATGAAGATGGTATCATTTCTAAGTCCTCACCAGAGGCAACTGCCAATGAAGGACATCATCCTGAGGCAGGAAGTCCCCAGTTCCAAGAAATAGGGGCACATGTGAATACTGATCTACACTCAGCACATGTTCATCCTTATTTCATCAAGAGTTCAGATGATTCAGCAAATACTGATGATGATCTGGGCTTTTTCTTTGATGTTCTAGCCCACAACACCATTCTTGAGACTAAGGTATGCAGACTACAAGAACTGCTTGCCAAAATGTCACAAGAATCAAGTCCATCTGCCCACATTCACCCACACATGGCAGTTTCTCCTGAAACTATCCCAAACACTGAGCCATTCCCAACAAATTTTCCACCAGCCTCTGATTCAAGCACCATTTCTCAGGGACAACACCCCTCTGAGCTAATGGTTGCTGCCTTTCAATCATCCTTACCTCAAATCACTTCCATAATCACAAACATTGTGCATCAAGCCATTGATGAGAGGCTGTCCTCAAATCTTCAATCCTTAGTTGATGTTGTTGTTTCTCAGAGACTTTCTGACATTCACACCCCTGAACCCAATGCAACGAAAAAGCGGGAGTCTAAGACAGTGAAAGTAGGCAAAAGAAAGAGAGTTTAACAAGAAGAAGAAAAAGAGAAGAAAGAAAAGGAAATTATCACTTACAAGAGAAAGAAAAGCTCTGAACAGACTGAAGGTGAGAAAAAGATAGAAGACTTAATCAAAGAAGTTGATGAGCAACATAGCAGATCTATGGATAAGATTATTGATCAACTTTTCAGACAAGGATTTGAAACTGCCAAACTTGACTCTAAAATCAGAAGCTAGAGATTCAAGAGATTGAACAAAGATGGGCAAGTTGGAGTGAGAAAGAAAGGGAAAGGCTGGAAGCGATGGCAAGATTTATATCAAAACATCTGGGAAGATCAATCATTGAAGTAAAATCATGGTCCAGAGACAGTATTCTGGAGATAACCTCCAGAATCTGTTCTTCTGAAGTATTCAACAAAGGATTGATCATAGAAGCCCTTGATGAAGCTGGTGCTGGGAAAAGGTCTCTTATGGTAAAGTTATCCAAAGCTTCACTCACAACCAAGATACTAAAGCAGCCCGCACAATCTCCTACACCAAAACAACCACCCTCATAACCCTCAAAACCAACTTCTTTACCCAAGAAACCTACTCAACCCACTACCAGTGATGCACCCAAAAGGAAGAGAAGGGTGTGTTGAGGATGGAAGAAGAAGAAGAAGATGATGAGGATGATAGTCTGCCAATCTCTGTTGTTCTTAAAATAAAGATGCCTGAGCCCACGAGTCAATCAACAACAATCACACCTGACTTCCAAAGGCAAATGGTAAAAGTCAAACTTCAAGAAGAAGAACAACACAAACAACATGATGAGCTGCTGTTAAGGATGATTGATAAAGAGTTTCCTAAGTCTTCATCCATACAAGCTATAAAGAAACATGCTCAGAGGTTGTATGCTCTCAGATTTACATTTCAATATGAGAAAGAGAGAGTGAGATTTTGGCATGATCCCAGAGTAAGTGACATAATTTATAAAAAGAAGATTCCAAGTAGATACAATGGCCAAATAATGAAGATTGTAGATGCTGTGATAATGCTGGCCATTGTAGTGTCACCCTGGGAAATCCTTGATGACTTCAAGAGAGCTTACAAGTCTAAGATGACTCCACAATCTTTACTAGAAAACAAATGGTAAAGAAGGGGTTGATATACAAGAAGCTTGAACAAATAAGAAGAAATGAGCTCCAGTTTGCTTGAAGGCACTCATCCTGATGAGTTTGAACACAGAGAAATAACGACTATGGAGCTAAAGAATGGAAAGCATATTAAGTACTTATCAGGTACTATGGGCCTGAGTTCTTCTTTGAAAGTGAAGCTGAAGAACTCACAATGGAAGAACAGGTTGTTTTCCTTGAGGCCTATGTCAGAGAGTCTTACAGACTTATCATTGGGAAGTAGGTTTCATGGATGGGGTAACAACTCTGTGTCCAATTCAGCAAGATAGAGTTCCCATTCATCTTTTGCTAATCAAACCTTCTCAAACCTCTTCCCTGGCCTGAGCTTAATTTGAAGATTTCTGAGCTGATCTAGATAATGTTTCTGCCAATAAGTGGGATTTCAATAATCTTAAAGGTTTTGGCTGCATTGGTTCAGGGGGAGTTTGTTGGACCAAAAGAACTAATGAGCCAGATCAGAAAAAACCTTTAAGTCCCACAGATAGCAAAACAACTGATGTGGTCTGCAACGGCTGAAGACAAAGTCTAAAGACAAAGTCTAAAGACAACAGCTGAAGATAAAGTCTGAAGACAAAGTCTAAAGACAACAGCTGAAGACAAAGTCTCAGACAATGTCTGAAGACAAAGTCTGAAGACAAAGTCTGAAGACAAAGTCTGAAGACAAAGTTGAAGACAAAGTCTGAGACAAAGTCTGAAGACAAAGTCTGAAGACAAAGTCTGAAGACTGACAGGATCAGCGATCACACGTTTGATGTATTAGGATTCAAAGCAGCGAAATATGAACAAGAATTAGACAAATTGTAGCAAGCAATCGACACTTGTATTCATTAAGAGCGCATACGGTTATAGGGAGAGAATATATGTTTCTGATTTCAAGGAATGTTTATAGATGTAGAATATTTCCAATCAAATCATTCATTCATCCTTTCATTCATTCATCACTATTACAATAGGTTGTCACTCCTTATATAGAGTGCAACAATCACTGTTGTTATCACGGAAAGTGACAACTGGCAGATCAAATACAAAAATAACTAACTCTTAACAAACTACTGAAATGTTCACAACTACTGAGAACATATTAGAGTGTTAAGTACAAAATATAAAACTACTGAAACTACAACGACTGAAGAACAAGCTCTTCAGTCGTTTTACAAAACTACTGAAACATAAAAATATAAAACTACTGATATCACAACTACTGAAGAAGTACTTTTCAGCAGTTATGACAAACTACTGAGGCTTCAGTACTTGATCTTTAGACTTTGATCTTCAGGTGTTTCATCAGCTGATGACTTCAGTAGATACCATCAGCTGATGTCTTCAGTCTTTGTCTTCAGACTTTGTACATCAGTTGTTGATCTTCAGTACTTGTAAACTCTTCAGCTGTTGTACTTCAGTACTTTGGTCTTTCAGCTTCAGCACTTGTGTTCTTCAGCTGTTGTACTTCAGTACTTTAGTTCTTCAGCTTTTGAGGTCTTCAGTACTTGATCTCGGCTGTTGAAATCTTCAGCACTTTGTCAAACTACTGATGAGGCTTTCAGCAGTTGTTGTGATACCATGTGGGACTTAGAGGTTTTCTGATCTTGGCTCATTGGTTCTTTTGGTCCAACAAACTCCCCTGAACCAATGCAGCCAAAACCTCTAACTTATTTATTATCCCACTTATTCATGGCAAAATGTTGGTCTTTTTCCTTCTTGATCAGTAGAGAAGATGACCCATGTAAGCTCCGGCCTGGGAAGAAATCTCAAATATTTGTTTGGCAGAGTATGAATGGGAACTCTGTTTTGGGGAACTGGACACAGAGTTGTTATCCCATTCATGAGATTTACTTCCCCATAATGAGTCTGTATGACTCACGAACATATGCCTCAAGGAGAACAACTTGTTCCTCCGAGAGAGTTCTTCTACTCCTCCTTCGAAGAAGAATTCTGGACCATAGTACTCTGATAAGTACTTCATGGTCCTGCCATTTTTCAGCTCCACCGTAGTTACCTCCCTATATACAAATTCATCAGGATGGTTGCCTTCAAGGAGTAATGGAGCTCATTCTTCTGGATGTCTTCAAGCTTCTTAATAGCAACCCTTCTTATCATCTTGTTTTCTAGTAAAGCTTGAGGGGTCTTCTTTGCTGGTGGCTTTCTGAATTGAATTCATCAATATTCCCAGGGTGAGACTACAACGGCCAACATGATG
Organism: Flaveria trinervia; assembly: GCA_025506515.1. NCBI lineage: Eukaryota > Viridiplantae > Streptophyta > Magnoliopsida > Asterales > Asteraceae > Flaveria > Flaveria trinervia. The sequence continues at coordinate 22,459,397 of CM046458.1, forward strand.
GTAGACTCTATTGTTTCGTACCTGGCGTTGTATCTGTGTGGATAGTTTTTTATGGACTCTAGAACTCACCCTGGGGTCTGGCCATAATCTCACTCTCTCCTTCTGATATTGAAATGGTGCGCCTGAGAGTGTAAGCCTTTGAGCATGCCTTTCATGGCTTGACTATGATGATGACTGAGGGAAATTCCTTGTAAACCATCTTAAACAGTTGATCATCGTGGTTTCTGGTGTTCTTCTTCTTCTATCTTGATGCCATTTCATTTGAGAGTCAGATGTGGATCATGGGTGACTTTGGGGTTGGTAGCTCATAACAGCAGAGAGTGGCAGACTAATCCATCTGCATCATCCGTTCTTATCTTCTTCATACTCACACCCGTCTCCTCCTTCTGGGACATCACTGGATGATGGTTGTGTTGGTTGCAGGAATTGTGTGTGAAGGATTTGGTTTTGGAAGAATGAGGATGTTTGGATTTTGGCGCTTAGAGATTGGTTGGGAGATTTGAGGGATGGGATCTGTTTTGAGGGGTGAAGGGAAGTGCAGGATCGTTCAAGGGCTTGAACACAATTACAACACAACAACACAATGAGAAGATTAACTAAACGTAATCAAACAGTGAACTAGGTAACCAAAGGTGATACAGAGAACACAAGTAAAGCAAGAGACAGAACAAGAGAGTATAGTTTCAAGGGAGCAGTATATTGCTTTCTCAAGTTCTTTTACAAGTGTTACAAAGCATAAAGAAAGATACAAGAACTTGGAATACTTATACTACAACCTACAGCCGGCTATACTATGAAAGCCAGCTGGATACAATTGACTAGACACTAACAAAATCAATTGTAGGATCAAAAGGCATATCTGCCTTTTGACCTTGTGACTATGACATGCCATAGCTCACATCCTTATACATTACAAAAGGATAAAGTACATAAAGTGGAAAGTTTCAGACTCAAGACCTCAATGTACAGTTACCAAAAGCATGGACCTTTTCACCAACTCTTGTAAGTTGGTGACTTATCAGAGACGCAGCGGAAAAGGTGCTTTATGGAACAGTACATCAGATAAAGCATGTGTACTAAAAGTCTTCGGAAGAAATCTGTCTTCATAGGTTGAAGCTTCGGAAGACTTTGTCTCTTCAAGCTTCGGAAGACTTCATGTTAGGCTTCGGAAGATATTGGTCTTGGCTTCGGAAGATATTACACTTAGAGTATTTCTAATGCTTTGTGTAATTCTTCCGAAGCATTCTTCACTTCAGTACTTAGTGCATGTTGCTGAAACACTTAGGCAGTTTTGGGTTGCATCAGACTTCAGGAATCCTTACAAACTCCCCCTAGGCTGATGCTACCAAAACACTTAGAAGATCTTTAAATGTTTGTAGTCTTCAGAATAATCAAGACCATCCCTTTCTTCATTTGATGGTCAGGATCATCAAGACTCTCATAGTATCTTCTCATTTCAAAGAGATCATGCAGAGGTAAGTTGATTATGTCTTGCCATGAGTAGACATTTTCAACACCTTGATCTCTGATAACATTCCATCTTTCTGGATTGGTAGAGTAAGTCCAGGATAAGATGGGTGTCTCGGTTGCTAGAGGAGCCACTTGCATAGGAGTTGATTGGGCTGCCTCATCATGCACTTCCTCAGGTTGATCTGATTCAGCCTGGGGTGTAGAGGTAGATGACTTTGGCTTCTTCTTTTTAGTCTTTGGTTTAGAGGCCATTTTCTTCTTCCTCTTTAATGTCTTTAACTGAGAAGACTGGTCTGCAGCACCATGTTGATCATCAGTGTCTTTCTCAGTTGGGTGTTCCTCCCTCACAGGTTCAGAAGGAGAGGGAGTTTGACCCTGTCTTGGATCAGAAGATGAAGTTTGCTGAGGCTCAGCTGGAGGTTCTGGTTCAGGTGTCTCTGGTTGTTCAAACTTGACCTCCACTTCAGGTGGGACTTGACTTGGAAGAGAGTGCAAGTCAATGAGTTCACCACTTTTAATCTTCTGCTTGATTACCCTATATGCTCATCCATTGTAGATAGAGACATGGGACCAAGTCTCCTTCCGGAGAATCCATATGACTTCAAGAAGCTCATCATTCTTTGTCTGTCAGCAGACTTCTTTGCATTCTTTTGAATGATGGCTCTTGACTTTGCAGCTTCTTCCCTTAGCTTCCTTTTGGTTGTTTTTCTTTCTTTGACTACTCAAGCTCAAGTTGCTTTAAGTACTCGAACTCAATGAAGTCATAGGACAGGGGAAGAAGTGTATTTGCCTGATAGAAGCCTGTGGCACTCAGGTAGTTTATCATTTTGATTCTATCCTCTTCTTTATCTACCTGAGGTTCTTGTGGAGCCACATCTTCCTGTGCAGGACTTTCTTGAACTGGAGAGAGAGTGGGAGTATGCTTGTGAAGTCTTTTCTGTCTCCTCTCCTCTTTGAATTGGAGAAGTAACCTTGCATCCTCTTTCTCCTTTATCTCTCTTGACACTTCCATGTCAGCCAGTTCATTCAACTCTTCTAAGGGAGGGAGATGATTTCATCAACATCATAGTTCCTGGTCTGTAAATAATTAATCCTGACTGCCCTTTGTTCATCATTTTGAGTATTTGGTCTGGGGGCAGCCCTGATTGCAGCTTGCATGAATTTTGATGACCCAGAAGAACTTTCTCCCCTTAGCCTCCTTTTCCTCTCTCTCTCTTCCTCCTCAATTTCCTCAGGAGTCATTATCCTTTTCCCTTTGTCACCAACAGACCTTTGTGACTCAGGGTGGATTGAGGCTTGGCCTTCATTGCTTGGTGTAGCTTCCATGCTCTGGCCAGAGAGAGGCTGAGAAACACCTTCACCAGCAGGTGTCTCAGATGGAGTTTGGACCTCTGCAGCAGTTGTTGATGGTGAGACAAGGGTCTCAGGTTCTGCCACTGGGCCTTCAGCCAAGGTTTCCCCTATGAAACTAATCTTAGGGTCCACCTCAGCATCCAGTTGACCGATGACATTGCCTGATTGCCTAAGTCTTCTTAGAGAGAACTCTGCAAGGATCCTGTCTTGGATTCTTTGAGCCAGCCTGTCAGCTTGTCTAGATTTGCTTGGATTGACAAGTGGCATGTTGACTAAATCCAGTCCTTCATAGAAGCTCAGGCTTTGGAACTGAAAGACTTCTTGTTGGCCTTGAACTCTGTGAAGTATGAGGGCTCTTCTGTCATCATCATACCTCCATCTGATGATGTAGTTGCCAGTTCCATGTGGTGGAGATGAGACAGCCCTTGGTATACCTTCCTCAAAGAGACTCCTGATGAGAGAGTCTATAGAGTCCACATTAATGTGAACTTGAGGAAGTTGCTGAGAATGCACAACAGCAAGTGAGGATGGTGAGTCCTCTATGTCCATTCTCTTTGAAGAACTCCCAGGTTCTGTGGTTGTGATAACTTTCTCCCCTTTTTGGTAGCATCACCCACTTGCATAGGTGAGCTGGAGGATAAATCAGTCACTTCCACAGGTCTTGTGTTCCTGGTTGAGCTCTCCTTAAAGGTCTCTCAGCTAGTTTTTCCTGCAGATATGAAATCTGGAGTTGCTGATCATTGACCCTGTTTTGCAGGGTAGTCACCTGAGATTCCAAGTGACTAACCTTAGAGACTAGATAGGTGCATGTTTGTGACAATTTTTGTACCTTTAGTCTCAAATTCCCCTCATCTTCATCAGAAGAATCACTGGGGGATGAGAGGATTGGACCAAAGTCCCTTCTCTCACCACCAGCTTGAGTTTCTTGGCTGCTGGTTTTCCTCTGCTCACTGGCAACCTCAGTTAAGATGCCAATGGGCTGAGTTGCCATGGTTGAGGTCTTAATGATGTAATCACTTTCAAAAGTGAGAGCCTCTTCCATATGGACATCCTGAACAGGTTCAGATGTGTCCACCTCAGTAATAGGTGACTGATGAGGGATAGACTGAGGAGAGTCAGAGGTACTCATCTCTCTTTGAGTAGGGGAGGAGAAGAGAGACTCATGGTACTCACTGAATCCTAAGTCTTCATCAGTGTAAAGGATAGGTTGGGAATTGGTTGGTTTAGATCCAAAGGCTGGGGATGGTAGCTATCCCCTGAAGGTTGTTCACTTGAGTGTTGAGACTCAGAGTGAAGGCTTACAGTTGTTGGGCTAATGAGCTCATCAGGTTGAGCTTGAGGAACCTCAGCCCTGATAGGTAAAGTAATGGGAGTGGTTTGCTCCTCAGGAGAAGTGGGAGCTCTGGAGTCCACTTCTTCCTGTAAGGTTGAGTATTTGGGGGCCTGCACAGACTCAATAGCCTGAGCAGGGGTTCGTTGGGATTTTCTTTTGTAGGTGATGAATATTGGAGGTTGTGAAGAGGGTAGGAGAGCAGTAGGTGTGGGTTCAACACTAGCTTGGACTGCTATGTTGTCACCTTGAGCAATGAGCTCTAACATTTTTGGGACTAGGGCTGTTTCTACCCCTGAGAAGCCTACAGTTGGCTTTCATAATTTTAAAGATGCCGGGCTTCATCTGTCCCAGTTTAAGAATATTGCCTGTTTCCCTCAACTGTGAGCCCAGTTCACAGTTAAGAATGTGTTGAACATATCTAGGAAACATGTAATATTCTAAGGAGTCTAAGTTTGCAAGTAAATTAGTATAAACAAATTGTGAATACCTGAACTTGACCCCCTGAACCATCCCATGAACTATAAAGGAGAGATCCTCAGGAATCTGGTCCCATCCACCATGCTTGTTTGATAAGCTGTGGATAACCACATGGAGCAGGTATTTCCACTGGGATGAGACCTTCCTTTCCTGAAGGTCTTTACAGAGAAATCTCCTTCATAGCCCATCTGCTCGAAGGAATGATTAACCGCTTCTTTTGGGAAGAACACTTCACCTGCTTCATCATCCAGCTGAAGATGTCGGTTGATGATGGCCGGAGTGATGAAAATTGTTCTCCCCTGCACTGTGGCAGACAGTGCCTTCTCCCCATCCATAATGACCTCTTGGCAGGTCTTCCAGAATTCAAGCAAATGATCCTCATATAGAGGAGGATCAATGGTTAGGGAGGTGAAGTAGTGAGACAAAGACAAGAAACGGCAAACCTCTGAGAAATGAGGATCTTTGTCAGAGCATAACAGAGCAACCTGATTGTGTTGTCTGTGTAGCTGCATGGCAAAGTGAGGATCATTTCTGTGTGTAAGGTCAGCCATTGTGAGGTAGCTCAGAGATGAAGAGAAAAGAATGGGAAGGAAATTTCAGAGAGAAAGCTTTGGGTTTTAGGTATGGAAGAAAAGCAGATGATAGAAGAAGGGGGGAAACCGTTGGGTTTATATGAGAGAGAAGGATTTCAGATAAAGTTTAATGAAAGAGGATAAACTTTGAAATCCGTATGTCGGTCCCACCTCTGAAAAAGTAGTTTACCTTTTTGCTCAAAAAGTAGTTTTCTTGGAATTCTAAAAGCTTCCGAAAGTAATTTGTCTTCGGAAGTTGTGATTGAAAAAGCTTCCGAAGCTAAAGTGACTTCGGAAGAATTTTCCTGAGAGTCTTAAAGATTTATGCTTCGGAAGAGAAATAAACTTTTGGATGCTTTGTATAAGAATGAACAAAGCTTCCGAAAGTAATTTTTGTCGGAAGGAAAAAGTCCTTAAAAATGAATAAGTGTCTAAGTTAAGAATTTTAAGCTTCGGAAGATAAATTTTGACTTCTTCCGAAGGTAAAATTTCTTAGACAGTCATTTATTTTGAAGACATATTTTTCTTCCGAAGGTAAAATGTTATCTTCCGAAGTATCAGAAAATTTTCAAGAATCTAAGGAAGTCTTCAAAAAGAGTTTTTATTCAAAGAAAACATGAGCTTATGAAAGTGATGAACTAGACAACTTAGGACACACATATTTTTAAGAAGAAATAATTAGAATTAGTTTTAAGAAAAAATCTACTCAAAGTTAATCATCCCAATAGCTGATATCAGATACTTAAATCTCTGTTCATCAAAAGCTTTTGTGAACAGATCAGCATATTGTTCATCTGTGTGAACTTTGACTAGTTTAATTAACCCTTTTCATAGTTATCTCTTATTAAATGATACCTGATGTTGATGTGTTTGGTCCTTGAGTGCTGCACAGGGTTCTCAGTGATAGAGATAGCACTGTTGTTGTCTATGTGGATAGGAGTCTCTTTGAAGTTAAATCCGTAGTCTAGCATCTGATTTTGAATCCAAAGCACTTGAGCACAGCAGCTTGCAGCAGCAATGTATTCAGCCTCAGCAGTTGATGCAGACACACAGGTTTGTTTCTTGCATTGCCATGAGACAACCCTTCCACCAAGGAATTGACATCCCCCAGATGTAGACTTTGCAGTCATGTTGCAGCCACCATAATCACTGTCTGTATAGGCATACAGATTGAAATTAGAATTCTTTGGATACCATAAACCAAGTGTTGAAGCACCTTTGAGGTATCTTAAAATCCTTTTCACAGTGATTAAGTGAGACATCTTAGGATTGGCTTGATATCTTGCACAAATACATGTAGCAAACATGATATCAGGCCTGCTAGCTGTAAGATACATAAGAGACCCAATCATAGCCCTGTATAAGTGCTCATCTACACACTCCCCTCAAGATCTGGACCAAGGGAGTGGTTTTTTTTATGGGGGTGTCTTAGCAGTCTTACAATCAGTCATGTTGAACCTCTTGAGTATATCTTGAACATACTTTGACTGACTTATGAAAATGCCATCTTCAACCTGCTTCACTTGAATTCCCAGAAAGAAATTAAGTTCTCCCATTGAACTCATTTCAAATCTATCTTTCATCAGCTTTTCAAAGTCTTTGCAGAGCCTTGAATTGGTTGAGCCAAAGATGATGTCATCCACATATACTTGAACTAGCAGAATGTCGTTTCCTTGTCCTTTGATGAAGAGAGTTCCATCTATAGTACCTCTCCTGTAACCATGTTTACAGAGATACTCAGACAGTGTCTCATACCACTTCCTGGGTGCCTGATGCAGCCCATAGAGAGCTTTGTCAAGCTTGCAGACATAATCAGGATGATCAGGATCTACAAAACCAGGTGGTTGTTTGACATAAACCTCGTCATCAATCACTCCATATAAGAAAGCACACTTTACATCAAGTTGGTAGACCTTGAAGTTCTTGGATGCAGCAAATGCCAGGAATATCCTAACAGCTTCTAGTCTAGCTACAGGAGCAAAGACATCAGTGTAGTCAATCCCTTCTTCTTGTGTGTATCCTTGAACAACTAGTCTGCCTTGTTCTTGATGATGATTCCTCTATCATCCTTTTTATTCCTAAAAACCCATTTGGTTCCAATGGTAGTCTTCCCATGAGGAAGAGGACAAAGGTTCCAAACTTTCTGCTTTTGAATTGAAGCAGCTCTTGTTGCATAGCTTCAACCCAACTTCCATCGTTTAGAGCCTCCTCAACTTTCTTTGGCTCTAACTGGGATAGAAAACAAGAGTGAAGACAAACATTTGCTTCATGGGTTTGCCCTCTTGTCTTTACCCCGGAGATAACATCTCCAATGATGTTTGTGGTAGGATGAGACTTGTGGATCTTTAGCTGAGGGATCACAGCAAGTTGCTGAGATAGATCCAAATTTGAGAAATTTAGATCTGGTCTTGAAGATTGATCCTCCACATTATCACACTTATCAAGATTAACTTGATCCAATGAGTGTGTGACATCATTGATGTTATCATCTATGGTATGGTTATTAGCATCAAGAGATTCTTGATCACTTTCACCATCACCATTGTTATCTTCTGCAATTGAGATGTCTTTATCTGGTTGAGAAGCCTCTGAACTGGAATTTGAAGGCATGCCAGATGTATCAGCTGGATTTGTCATTGTTGTGCTGATAGAAACCTCATTGCTGAAGTAGTTTCAACTGGAGCTGAAGGTCTTCCTAGCTCAAATCTTGGATCAGGATCACCTGTATTTAAATTTTCTGCAGATCCTGAAACATGCTCACAAGATTTATTAAAACAGTTGGTAACTAAATCAAGATCAAATAGCCAATCCGGACCAGAACCAGCCACACTGGGAGTGTGCTCATTGAAAGTCACATTGGCTGACTCCTCAATGATTCTAGTTCTGAGATTGTATACTCTATAAGCTTTAGCTTGAGAAGAGTATCCAATGAAGTGTCCATCGTCTGATTTCTCAGCAAACTTGGCAACTTGATCTTTGGTATTCAAGATGGTGCAGGGACATCCAAATGACCTGAGAAAACCAATGAAAGGTTTCCTCTTGTGCCAAAGTTCATAAGGAGTCTTACCATGTGTCTTAACTACTAAGACTCTGTTTTGCACATAGCAAGCAGTATTAACTGCCTCTGCCCAGAAGGTGATAGGCAGTTTAGAGTCAGACAACATAGTTCTTGCAGCTTCAATAAGTGTCCTGTTTCTCCTCTCAGCAACTCCGTTTTGCTGAGGAGTCCTGGGAGCACTGTATTGTCTTGTAATACCTTTTTCATCACAAATGTATCAAGGATTTGGTTCTTGAATTCAGTTCCTTGATCACATCTTATGGTTTTGACCTTGTGATCACATTGATTCTCAATCTTTAAGATGAAATTCTTTAGAATCTCAGGAGTCTCATCTTTAGTTCTAAGAAAGAAAACCAAGTGAATCTTGTAAAATCATCTGTGATCACTAGACAGTATAAGGTCCTTCCTAAACTCATTACACTGGTGGGGCCAAAGAGATCATATGTAATAAGTGTAGGGGAGTAGTGATGGAGTTCTTTTCCTTAGGCTTGTGAGATACCTTGTGTTGCTTCCCTTTCAGGCATGCAACACAATGATCACTTGTAAACTCTTTCTTTGGCATTCCAGTTACCAGATCATGTTTGATTAATTTATTCATATTCTTAAGTTTACATGGCACATTCTTTTATGCCATAGGAAAGACTCATCACTATTTGCTTTAGATAGAAAGCATGAAACTTCTCCAGAGGGAGATGTTTCTTGCAAATCCATCTTGTACATGTTCCCTTTCCTGGGGGCTCTGAGCAGAATATGCTCATGAGGAATGACCACTCCAGGCTTGAGAACAATGCACTCATGCTCAGTGAAGAGCATGTTATGACTCTGATCACAAAATTGAGATACACTCAGAAGATTGTACCCAAGCTCCTTAACAAGTTTACCTTCTCAATGCTGAGCTTACCATTTGTGACCTTGCCCCTTCCATAAATGTAACCACCTTCATTCCTCCAAAAGCAACTGGTCCTCCATCAATTCTCTCAAAATTATGAAGTAAAGACCTATCGCCTGTCATGTGCCTGGAACAGCCACTGTCAATATCCAGACATTCTTGTTTGTCTTGAGCTGTTCCTGCACAAAGAAAATGATTAGTTACATTTGGAAACCCAAGCCTTACTTGTCTTGGGTTCAGTAAGTGTATAGGGTAAATGTGTGGTAAAACCTATGGTTGTTAGGTTTTGGTGTAGGTCAGTATTTGCTTTGTTATACTTCTTTAGAAGGTTGAGTTTCAAACCTTGAAGCTTGGAGTAATTTTAATGAATATAATTCGGAAGTTAATAATTAGATGTTTTATTAGTCATTAAGTAATTTTAGTAAAGATAGGGATTTTCTTCCAGGGGAAACTTAGTTGTTGATTTGGAGAAAGTGTATAATGGGTCATTGTAGTATGTTTTTTTCTATAAGACTCTTCAAAGAAATTTTATTTGAAGTCATTTTGATTTTGGGGTTTGTAAGGCTTGTTCATTTTAATTAGGGTAGTATAGTTGGGCTGGTTGTTTGTTTGATTTAGTAATGATATTACTGTAACAATGTTAGAACCTTTTGTAATAGAAGAATAATAAGTTTTATTGTACAGGTATCATTTTGTGTTTAAGAAGTTAGAGTCACTGGTTGTAGTAAATAATTGGTTAGTAGGAAGGTTATTATCTCTGATTTAATTAGAACTTAATGTGTGAATGAGGTTTAAAGTTGAGTAGATCTTTGTGTGTATCCTTGAGAGATTTGAAGAATGAGATGATTTAATGTTTGAGAGCATTTGTAGGTTTGAGTTAGTATGATTAAGTATTGATGTACTCTTTGTATATGTAAACTGAGATGGTTGTCCTTCTTGAAAGTTTAACTGGTTAAAGATGATGAGCATTAGTAACAACAGATAGTTATGGTCTTAACTGTCTGTATTAAGGAGATGGAATGCATTTTAAATTTATTGTAGTACTTATGTATTATGTCAATCCTGATTAGTCTTGGTTGTATAATGTAAGGTCTCTGTGAAGTAATGCAACAGAATAGATCCTAGTCTAGGGGATCTTCAGCTTTTTGATGGAGAAACCTCGTCATTTGGTCTTTCTAGATCCACACACTTTGGAGTCTTGGCTGACCTTCAAAACCTTAGAACTTCTGGAGCTTCACAAGTTTAATGACTGACACTTCGGAAGAATCACAGTCACTGCAGTAGACTTTAGTACTTCGGAGAAATCCTTTCTTCCGAGACCAACTTTGGGTCCGAAGGTAATTTTCATTTCCTTCTTCTTTGATTTGGAGCTTCGAAGGAAACAGACTTTCCTTCCGAAGCTTGAGACTTCTTGAGATTCTTTGAAGTCTTTGTATGGCTTATGTGGATAGTACTTTTAGGAGTGTATGGACAATCCTTGGCAATATGAGAAGTACTTTCACACATAACACACAGCATTTTCTCTCAAAGAAATCTCCTGAGAGCAAGACTGGCCTGGTCACATCCCTTTTTCACTTTCATCTTGGTAGATGCAGATACAGTTCCCTGGGCTGTGAACTGTTCTTGAATTGTGGTCCAGGCGTGCAGCATGGTACACAACAGCTCAGTCTTCTTATTTGTCTGAGATGATTTGAACAGAACAGAACTCTTGGCTAGAAGCTTTGTGGATGTCTTCAGTCCTTATTGCTTGGAAACCTGCAGAGATAAACATTGTTTCTGCTAGCATCAAAGGTAGCCTGATTCTTGAGCCTTCTTTGCTTTCCTTTTGCTCTTCCTGCTCAAGTTCTTTCTCTTGGACTTGGTCATCACAGTTAATTTCTTCTCCTCAGAAGGATAGTGGCCCTTGGAGGAATCCTCTTCTTCACTCTCTCAGAGGGATTCCTCACTATCACTTCTTCATCATCCTCACTTATTGGATATGAGAGGAAGCTCATCTTCACAATCCACACCTAGGAGATCTTACAGACAAGATTGTGTGTGGAGGAGCTATCTCATTTGATCCCAGTCCCTGTCTATTTTGATAACAAACCTTATTGTGTAGGGATGAGGATATCATGTTCTTGAAGGTCTCTTCTTCAAGAACACTTTTCTCTGCCAGGGCTTTGCTGATCACAAGCTCAGCCTGGCACTTAGTCAACTTAGTGATGAGATCTGGATCTGAGTTCTAAAATCTATATGTCATGTTTTAGTACTGAAATGGTTTCTCCAAGTCTTCTATCTTTAACTTGTAATCATTTTCAGACTTTCTAAAATCAGATTTTAATATGTTTATGACTCAAGATCAGATCTCATCTCTAGGTTGTAGGACCTGTATCTATTTACTTTAGCAATGCATTCAGGGGAGCAAGATGTTCTAATACCTTGGCTTCATCATGCAGCCATCATGCTTGGTTTGGAGAAGCATCCTCCACCTGAAAACTCAGTCAAATCCTCCCTCTTCAACAGCAACCGCAGCATGTTGCTTTGTCTTCTCAGCCTGAGGGTATTGTTGGTGTAGTTTGGTCTGAGTTGTGTTTGACCCCCATTTGCTCTAGGTGCCTACACTCCCTAGCAAAGTGACCCATAAGGTACAATTGTAACACTTAACTTTGCTTTTATCCAGCCCAAATTACCACTGGTAGCATTGCTTGGAAATTTTCTTCCTGTCCTCTTGTTAGAACTTCTTGGCTCTGTGAGTGAGAGAAGAGCCATCTGCTGAACTATCTCCATGTATCCAGGTCATCGATGGATACAGTCTAGGTCTTCAAGAGTGAAGAGATAATTTCCACAGCTTTCATCCGCAGACACAAAGGCTTGAGAAGAACTTGTCTCTTGGAATGGGCTTCCTTGAGTAAAGTTCTCCTTGGTTGTCTCAGGGAAGGTGATGAAAGGACCCTTTTGTGAGTTGTCAGGGTAGCATAGGAGATGATGTTGGGGTTCATGTTGTCCTTTCAACCACATGAAGGGCTGAACCCATTTGATTGTTAGAGTTGCCACATGAACCTTGTAAGTTCATCATCCTGGTATCCACTGAGAATCCCATATAACTCTGTCAGAGTAAGAGTTTTAAGGTTCTCAGTCCTCTTGATTACCACACAATAGTGTCCATTGCCTAGGAAGTGAGGACATGAACTTCCTTACAATGTCTCTGTTCTCAGAGGAACTCCTCCATCCACAAGGGTATCCACAATCTCAACATACCTGAAGTATTGTTGGGTCATGGTTTCACCTGTTTTAAAGGTGAAATTTTCAAACTGCTGCTTCAGAAGATCTTTCTTGTTTCTCTTGGCTTCAGAGGAGCCTTCATACATCAGCTTCAATGCATCCCACAGCTGTTTAGCTGTCTTGCACTTCTTAAAACCTCTATACACAGAGTTTGGGATAGCAGTCTGAAGAGCAGTCATGGCCTTCCTTTCAATCTCTACTCTTTTCTATCTTCATCTGAGTAGTTGCCACATCTTTAGGAATCATACCAGCACCGGTAGCAGAGGGGGTGCTAGGTATGAAAGGTCCATATCAACAGATTCCCACATTCTTGAGTCAAGAGACCTGATGAAGCCTTCTATCCTCATGCACCAGGTGTCGAAGTCATCAAGAGTGATCAATGGGGATTTGTTCATGGTTCCAGTCTCCATATCAGTCTTTGAGATGGAAGCCATTTGAAAAGTTTAGTTTTTGTGTGTGTGAGGGATCTTAAGATGGTAGATCTTATATCACGAGCCTGAATGCTCTGATACAATTGCAGGATCGTTCAAGGGCTTGAACACAATTACAACACAACAACACAATGAGAAGATTAACAAAACGTTAATCAAGCAGTGAACTAGGTAACCAAAGGTGATACAGAGAACACAAGTAAAGCAAGACACAGAACAAGAGAGTATAGTTTTCAAGGGAGCAGTATATTGCTTTCTTAAGTTCTTTTACAAGTGTTACAAAGCATAAAGAAAGATACAAGAACTTGGAATACTTATACTATAACCTACAGCCGGCTATACTATGAAAGCCAGCTGGATACAATTGACTAGACACTAACAAAATCAATTGTAGGATCAAAAGGCATATCTGCCTTTTGACCTTGTGACTATGACATGCCATAGCTCACATCCTTATACATTACAAAAGGATAAAGTACATAAAGTGGAAAGTTTCAGACTCAAGACCTCAATGTACAGTTACCAAAAGCATGGACCTTTTCACCAACTCTTGTAAGTTGGTGACTTATCAGAGACGCAGCAGAAAAGGTGCTTTATGGAACAGTACATCAGATAAAGCATGTGTATTAAAAGTCTTCGGAAGAAATCTGTCTTCATAGGTTGAAGCTTCGGAAGACTTTGTCTCTTCAAGCTTCGGAAGACTTCATGTTAGGCTTCGGAAGATATTGGTCTTGGCTTCGGAAGATATTACACTTAGAGTATTTTCTAATGCTTTGTGTAATTCTTCCGAAGCATTCTTCACTTCAGTACTTAGTACATGTTGCTGAAACACTTATGTAGTTGGGTTGCATCAGACTTCAGGAATCCTTACAGGAAGTTGATCCAGCATCTTTGTAGTTAGCTTCGCCTTGTGAGTTTAGCCATCTCTAACCTTTTACCAGCCCCAGCCTCTCAAGGGCTTCCATAATAATCCCCTTTGGAATTGCTCAGACAGACAGATTCTGGTGGCTATAGCCAGAATGCTGTCCCGGTCCATGCGCGAATCTCCACTAATGATCTTCCTAAATATTTTGCAATGAAGCGGATCATATTTCCAATCTCTCTTTCTCAAGAGCATCATACCCTGCCAACGGGTTTGTATCTCTTGCACTTCCAACCTTCTTATCTCGCTATCCAGTGTGGCTGTGTCAAACCCCTGCCTGAAAAGTTGTTCAATTTTTTATCCATGGGTCGGTTGTGTGTAGTGTCAGCTTCTTTGACCAGCTCCTCCAAGGATTTGTCTTCAGCAGTGTGATAATCATCAGCATTCTCTTTTGCTTGTAAGTGAGCAGAGGTTGCTTTTCTTCTCCTCCCTTCCTTTTCTCCTCTGTTCTTTCCTCTTCTCTCTTTCACTGCAGTACTCTCCCCCTTTTGGTTGCATGGAGAGGGGGTTTGTACCGCAGAAAGAGTCTTTTGGACAGCACATCAACCAAGGGCTGTAAAGTTGAGGAAAGCCTCTCATCAATGGCTTTGGTTACAATATCAGTGATTATTGGTGTGATGAGAGGGAGGGAATTTTGAAGTGCAGCACCTATTTGCTCAGGAGGGTTCTGTTCCTGAGAAGTAGGGCCTGAAGCAGAGGCAGGGTTGAGTGTGTGGAGTGGCTCAGTGTTTGGGAACCTTCAAGTGAAGGTGCCATCTGTGGGTGGGTGGAGGCATATGGTCTTTCTCCTTGTGAGAGTTGGTAAGTAGGTTTTGCAGCCTACTGACTTTCTCTTCAAGGATTGTGTTCTGGGCAAGAACATCATAGAAAAAGCCCAGGTCATCATCAGCCGAAGCTGAATCATCTGACCTCCTGCTTAGAGCAGGATTTACATGCACTGGGTGTAGACCAGTTGATGCATGTGCCCCTTGTGCTTGGTACTGGGGACTTCCAGCCGCAGGACAGTGTCCATCATCAGCTGTACCTCTAGTGAGGTCTTAGCAATATTACCAGCCCCACTCTGATCATGTGCTGAGTCAGAGGAGGTGGCAGCCTCACTAGATATTCTAAGCTCCTTGTCTACACCAGGAGATAGAAGTGGTAAACCCCTATGCTGTGGGTTCTCAAGTGCACGGTGTTCCTCCCCTCAAATGTAGAGGTATTCCAGTAGTAAGTGTTGCTGGGGAGGGGGTGAGGAGTGCAGTTGAGTCAGCACTTGTGCAACTATTAAAGTTGGGCTGTGAGGGGCGGTTGTTTGGGGTGAAGGGATAGAAGCAGTGTGCACTGGGGAGGTTGGTGTCAATGGCAATCCCCTCAAGTGAGGAAGATCCCAGATATGTAGGTACCCTTTTGTGGTTGTTGCAGGCTCCTGTTGGGAGGAAGCCTGAGCGGCTATGGCCGGAAGAGTCATTGTATCCACTAGGGGGTTTGGACTAGTGGATATATCCTGCTGTGTTGCAGGGGCAACCTCAGGGGATCAATTCCCTGAGTAGCCGTTTGGGTTTATTTTTGGTGGGTTTGGTGGGGACTTTGGATTTGGAGTGGTGGCTGTGGGTTCCAGGCGTGGGTTTTCGCAGCTTGGCAGCCATTTTGAGTGTCCGGTCAGAGTTGTGCCGGGAGTATACTTCCGGCAGAACAGCCGTAGCAGGGGACTCCCAAGCCAACAAGTCCCTCAGCATTAAGCTGGTTTGTAATGATGGCCATTATGAACCGTGGATATAGTATCCAACGGTTGGCAGTTAGTTTTTGAGCCATATCCTGAGCTCTAAAAATATTATTTTTGAAAAATTTAGTGGTTGTTGCTCAAGAATAGAATACATTACCTGCTGCCATTTTGTCGACATTTGATCCCAAGACGACGTCTTAGGGGCCAAACATACATTCACCATGTGAAAAATCAGGCGCTCAACGTCATTAAAATGTTTCTTCATGATAGTGGAGGCACTGAGATCGCCTTGATATCCATGTTGAGCAAAGGATAGATCTATGGTGCCCTTCGGATATCCAGCAGGAGAACTAGCATCATTCAGTTGAAGAATTTGGCGGATTGTTGCAGGAGTGATGACTACTTCTTTGTTGTTTACGACCGACTGGAGGGATGGTGTGTTGTTCTCCCCAGTGGTAACAGTAACGTTCATCCAAAATTGTTCAAGGATTCGGCATGTAGTATGGGATTCAGAAGAAATGCCGTGTTGTATTGGGACTGAACCATAAGATCGATAGCAGTATCGAACTTAGTCCAGATAGGCGATTTAGTGAGGTAGGCAACACAGTTGTGTCGCGTTTTAATTTGCATGGACGCCATGGAGAAAGGGAAAATTTTGGAGAGGAACGTTAGGTTTGAAGAAGATGAAGCATTGAGAGCTTAGGTTAGGGGATTATAGGGTACGGGTAAGAAAACGATTGAAGGATGTGGTGTTAGTCATCAGTAGTTTTAACACCGTTGACATGGTATTATCCTTTCAGACGTTGAAACAGCTGAAGTCGTGGTGTTAGGCATCAGTAGTTTAGAAAACTACTGAAGACCGTGGTTTTGACTTCAGATGAGTGAAATAACTGAGGACTTGGTGTTTGTCATCAGTAGTTATGAAACTACTGAAGACAGTGGTTTTGTCATCAGCTGTTGTAAACAACTGAAGACTTGGTATTAGTCATCAGTAGTTATAAAACTACTGAAGACGTGGTTTTGCTTCAGTTGTTTAGAATGAAAACAGTTGTACAAACGACTGAAGAGAAAGTTCTCTTCAGCTGTTTTCGTCAATTCGTAGCTTTTCAGCTGTTTCATACTGTCCCCACACATTCACAGTCTTTTAGCTGATTTCAGTTGTTTCATAGGACATCAGTACTTATCTGTTTTTACTGATTGTAGCAGTTGTAACTGCATCAGTAGTTTAGAACAGATGAAGTTCTTCAGTACTTATGAGTCATTCAGCCTTCAGTAGTTATAAAAACGACTGAGGGTAAGAAGCTCATCAGTACTTATATGTGACATAGGTACTAATGATCATCAGTACTTATTACTAAGATCATCAGTAGTTGTCATTTATTCTAGCTGCAGCATACCAAGCCTTAACACCAGGTTTTGAAAAGTTGAACTATCCAAAGGCTTAGTAAAAATGTCTGCAAGCTCATCAGCACTAGGCACAAACTTAGGATCAATCAGACCTTTTTCAAAACAATCCCTTATAAAATGATGTCTGATCTCTATATGTTTGGTCCTAGAGTGTTGGACTGGATTTTTGACAATGCAAAGAGCTGAAGCGCTATCCATTAACAATGGAGTCTTAGTCTCTGAAATGCCATAATCCAGATGTTGGTTTTGAAGCCAGGGATGTACAACTTGCAGCAGCAATATACTCTGCTTCAGCAGTTGATGTAGCAACTGAGGTCTGTTTCTTGCTCTGCCAGAAATCAAGCAGTTGCCTAGGAATTGACATCCACCAGAAGTTGATTTCCTGGTCAACTTACACCCTGCATAGTCACTGTCAGAAAAAGCAACTAATTTACCAGAATGTCCAGTAGAATACCATAAACCCAGAGATGGAGTGCCTTGCAGATATCTAAAGATCCTCTTGACTGCAATCAATGAGACTCTTTAGGTGCAGCCTGAAATCTAGCACAAACACATGTAGCAAACATAATATGTGGTCTAGAAGCTGTTAAATACATCAAGGACCCAATCATACATCTGTAAAGTGTTTCATCAACCACTTTACCTTTCTGATCTATCCAGTTGTGTGGTGCTGCACATGGGGGTAGAACAGGACTTACAGTTTTGTAAATCAAACTTTTGCAAAAGATCTTGTATATTTGGACTGATGAATGAAAATTCCATCAGCCTTTTGTTTGATTTGCAACCCAGAAAGAACTGTAATTCTCCCATGGCACTCATTTCAAACTTTGTTGCATCAACTTTGTAAAGGCATCACACAACTTTGGATCAGAGGAGCAAAAATGATATCATCTACATAAATTTGAACAAGTAGATTATGCTGCCCAGCTTTCTTAATGAATAAAGTCTTATCTATGGAGCCTCTAGTGAAATTGTTCCAGAAGAAAGTTTGATAATGTCTCATACCAGGCTCTGGGAGCTTGTTTTAACCCATAAAGAGCTTATCAAGCTTATACACCCAGTTAGGGTTTATTGTCCTCAAAGCCTGGAGGTTGACAGACATAAACCTCTTCTTTAATTTTTCCATACAAAAAGCACTTTTGAATCCATTTGAAAAACTTTAAGGTTTTGATAAGCAGCATAAGCTAAAAACAATCGAATTGCCAGTCTGGCTACAGGGGCAAAGGTTTCATCATAATCAATACCTTCTTCTTGTGCAAACCCTGAACAACCAGTCTGGCCTTGTTCTTAACAATAAGCCCATTTTCATCAGTTTTGTTCTAAAACACCCATTAGTGCCTATTGCACACTTACTGGAGGTAGAGGAACCAGTTCCCACACTTGCTGTTTCTTGAACTGAAGAAGCTCAAGCTGCATGGCATCACCCATCCATTGTCCTTTAAAGCAATGTGATAATTCTTTGGCTCTTGCTGACTGATGAAGAGAGCATAGAAGCAGAAATTTGACAATTGACTTCTTGTTGATACTCCAGCAGTGATATCACCAATGATTTGAGACATAGGGTGATTCTTCAGATCTTGATACACAATGAGATCTGTGCAAGTGCTTGTAGCAGGCTCAGTAGCAACAGATGGTGATGGTGAATCATTTCCTTGAAACCAATCAGTGGATGGTAATTCAAAGGAGTTGAAGTCGAAGAGATCTCATCAGCATTTGTTGTGGATGGTGCTACTGGAGCTACAGGAATATCAGGTCTAGCTGAGTCAGGCAGCTGATCACTAAACCTGAAGAGGTGAGTACTGCAATCATCATCATCATCAGCAGTACCACCAGGTGGTGATTGTTGACAGGAGCAATAGCAGGAGTTTGATAAGGAACATATTGCAGTATGTCCAAATCAAATAACTCCACAGGGCTTTGTGGAATCTTGTCCTTTGGAGATTCATGAACTTAACATGTAGAGTTTCTTCAACCATCTTTGTTCTGCAGTTGAAGACTCTGTATGCTTTGCAAGTAGATGAATAACCAACAAAGTACCCTGCATCCACCTTAGGATCAAATTTATGGAGTTGATCCTTTGTGTTGAGAATAAAACAGGGACACCAAATGCTTTGAAAAATGAAATCAGAGGAGCCAAATGATGTAGGACTTCATATGGAGTCTTCATCAACCTCTGATTTACTAAAACTCTATTTTGCACATAGCAAGCTGTGTTGACAGCTTCAGCCCAAAAGGTTAGTGGCAAACCTGAGTCCGCCAGCATGGACTTGCAGCTTCAATGAGGGTCCTGTTCTTTCTCTCCACTACTCCATTTTTTTCTGGAGTCTTGGATGCTGAACTGCCTTTTGATTCCTTTGAAAGATAGAAGTCATCAAGTGTATGATTTCTGAACTCAGTTCCATTGTCACTCCTAATACACTTGACTGGAAGGGAATACTGTTTCTCAATATACAGCACAAAGTGAATAATCTTCTGTGCAGCCTCATCCATTGAATGTAGAAAGAAAGTCCATACAAATCTGGAGTAATCATCCACAATTACCAGACAGTATTTCTTCTTTGCCATGCTCATTACTCTCACAGGACCAAATAGATCCATATGCAGTAATTGCAAGCAGGCAGTGGACTTAGACATTTCAATAGGAGGGAATGAGACTTTGTGCTGTTTCCTCTTAAACATGCAGTGCAGGTTTCATCACAGTGGAACTCCTTTATTGGTAAGCCTCTGACTAAACTATTGTGGGTAAGCTGATTCATGTTGAGATTAACATGACCCAGCCTCCTGTGCCACAGTTTAGATTCTTGAGAAGAGGCTTTGGAAAATAGGCAAGGATTTCCTTTGAGATCTATCATCTTAGAAAGATCTAAGGCATACACTCTTCCTGTCCTGTGGCGTCAGGAGAGTGTGATCATCCAACACCTTGTCAATCAAGTGTAAAACTTTGGATGACAGAATCCTACAGTTTTGACTGGTGAAAAGGGCAACATGGCCTTTATCACACATTTGACTGACACTCAAGAGATTGTACTTGAGATTTTCCACATGATTAACATCATCAAATTTGATTCTCCATTGGAGACAAAGCCCTTACCGATGATGTAACCCCTAGCATCATTGCCAAAAGAGACAAATCCCTTCTTTCCTTGAGAGTAGTGATGAAGAAGAGAGCTGTTCCCAGTCATGTGCATAGATCCCCCACTGTCTACATACCAGATGCTATTTTGGCATGTTGGAGAACCCTGCAAAAATAAACAATCAGTTAGTTTTAGAGACCCAAACCTTTTTGGTTTTGGGCCTGGTCTCATCAATAGATGGAAAACTAAGAGGTTTATTTGAAACAACAGCCTGAGAGGAAGAAGATGGTGAAGAAGAGGAATCCTTTGGCTTGGATCTCCTTTTCTGTGGTTTCAACATAGGAGCATCTAGTTGGTTAATTCTACCCAACAGATGTTGAACCATCATAACCAGCTGTGTCTGATTTTGTGATAAAGCTTTCAGCTCATCAGACACATTGCCAGTGGAGTTTGATAAGTTCCTATGTTGCACCTTCTTCTTCTGAGCACTCTCAGCTGTCACCTGTTTAACCCCTTCCTTTTTGGATTTCTTTGAGGACTTAAGGGTTACAGGATTTGATGTTGCTGATACAAATGTGGTCTCAAACTCAGTTTTCATTTTTACCATTTTCTCATTAATTTCTTGTTTTAGTTTGAGTTTGGAACCTCTTTTGTACCAACAATCATCTGTAAGATGATTGAACAAACCACATACTTCACATGGTTTCTTCTTCATCTTAGGTTGATCATCAACTAAAGAGGGTGAAGCAACAGAAGACTTGTTCTTCAATGCTTTGGAAGCATTGTTTGCTTTCTTGACAGCCTCTTTAGTAGTCTTCAAACTCTTTCTACTGCCAGTTTTCTTCTCTTCAATACTCACAGCAGTTGAAGTTTGAACTTCAGGTATTGAATCCTGCTCTCTAGTCCTTTTAGGACCTTCAGAATTAACTCCTGAGTTGATCAAATCATTAATCATGTGAATATCAGCGTTTGAACCATCAACATCAGCTGATAGGTTCAAAGAGGGCTTGATGCTGACTGCTACTTCTGATTGTGCTATATGAGAAGGTAGATCACATGATGTGATGGATTGGTTATCACTCTCACCATCAGATTCTACCTCTACTCTTGGGGTAAAATCTGTAGGTGGAGCAGTGTGATTGTAACCAATTCCAAACTTCACATTTGAAGCAGATTGCTTGCTAAGAAGCATTTCAAAACCTTTGCATGGTTGTACCCATCATCACACTCTACCTGGGTAACTGTAAGGGTTTCTTTGAGATCTTTGTACTTCTCTAGAAGTACTTCTTCTCTAGCCTTATCATCAATTATTTGGCAATTCAGTTTATAAATCTCATCATCTTTATCTTTAAGCACAGACTCAAACTCAGCTTTATTTTTGGAAATTGTTTGTTCTAGCTCAATGTTCTTATTAATTAGAGCTACATTTGCTTCTCTAATGGAAGCAAATGCTGCTATGCATGGTTCAGAACATAATTTGGCTTTTGCCTCAGAGGATACCCATGATACCTGAGATGTAGAGGCATTAGAAAATGAAGTATCAGCAGACTCCAAAGCCATAAGAGCTAGATTCCCAAAAGGACTGTCACCACCATGTTGACCAGCACCTGAGAACAGTTGATCATGACCAGACATGTCATCTGGTAAACTGCTCCAGTCAACAACTCCTGGGGTGAAGAAGCTTTGTTGTTGAGGTTGAGTTTGTTGATGAGATTGGGAAGGCTGAGGTTCAGGTAGTGCATGAGGTTGTGGTGTCATAGGAACTTGAACTTGATTTGACTGTGGCATGTAATAACAAGGGTAAGGATATGGCATTTGACCCTGAGGAACAAAATATGCTGGAGATTGTTGTTGAGGATGATGACTAGAGGTGACAGGATGTTGCCCTCTGTGTTGTTGACTATTGCCAGGAAAAGTCACAAAGGGTGCAGTGGAGTTAGATCCAGTTGATCTACACTCTCTTGCAAAGTGTCCAAGCCTTTGGCATTTGTGACACCTCAATTGCTCTTGTCAAAACAACTTTGGTTTTGCCAGAGAGTCCTGGGAATTTTCTTCCAGTTCTTTTATAGAACTTCTGAGATCTGATATTTATCAAGGCCATTTGGCTCAAAATATCCATCTTTTCTAAGTCATCATCGGCAATCCCCTTGAGATCATCCATAATGAAGCATAGATTGTCATTATTACACCCAGTAATTGACCATCAACACTCTCAAATGCAGAATCAGAAGTGCTTGAAGAGAAATTAATATGCTCATCATACTGGCATTCAGATGAAACATATTCTGACTCATGACCCACCAAGGCAGTGTTGCCTGGTACAAAGTCTTCAGTGAGCTTTCCAGATGAAGACAACTTTCTCTTCTGTTCTATCTCTCTCTCAAACGTGAGCAGTTTCCCATGGAGTTGGGTGAGAGATAGTTTGTCCAAACTTGCACTGGAGCGTAGGACAATAGTATATGTGTCCCATCTCTCAGGCAGTGATATGAGAAATCTGTTATTCATCTGAATATTGGTGTATTCAAGTTTGACCATTTTTAGTTCAGAGATCAAACAAGAGAACCGCTCATATTGTTGAGTCAGTGTCTCACCCTTTCTATGAGAGAATGTCTCATATTGTTGGGCAAGAATTTCTCTATTATTTGCCAAGACCTCATCTGTTCCTCCAAATTGTTCTTTCAAGGCATTCCAGAGGTCATGGGCAGTTTCATGATGCATTAGCCCACAATATATTTCATTTGGCAGTGCCATGGCCAGAATTCCATGGGCTTTTGCATCAATTTCAAGCAACTTCTTATCCTCATCTGAGTATTGCTCCCTCCTCTTCGGAACCATTTGATTGGTTTCCGGGTTATTCACCATAGGCTTGTGTGGACCATGTACCACTGATGTCCAACACCTGCGCTGTTAACAGACAGGTGATGGAGCATACGTCTTTGCCATATGTTATACTCATTCCTAACCAGCATCGGTGGCTTGGTTGAGGAACCAGTATTGTGAGGATCATTGGAGGGATTAGTCATTTTCAGTTCAAAAACAATTTAGTTCAAGCTTTTAAAAGTTTTAAACAGACCACAACAAACTCAATGAAAACCAAGAGAAGATCTCAGGATGAATGATCAGAAATACAGAAAATTCAATCTCTATAACCGTTTCTTGCAATGACAAAAGCTAATTCAATCAAACTTAGATCTTGAATAGCAGTTTCAATGATCAATTATTAGATCGATCAATGATTAACCTGCTCTGATACCATTTGACAGGATCAGCGATCACACGTTTGATGTATTAGGATTCAAAGCAGCGGAATATGAACAAGAATTAGACAAATTGTAGCAAGCAATCGACACTTGTATTCATTAAGAGCGCATACGGTTATAGGGAGAGAATATATGTTTCTGATTTCAAGGAATGTTTATAGATGTAGAATATTTCCAATCAAATCATTCATTCATCCCTTTCATTCATTCATCACTATTACAATAGGTTGTCACTCCTTATATAGAGTGCAACAATCACTGCTGTTATCACGGAAAGTGACAACTGGCAGATCAAATACAAAAATAACTAACTCTTAACAAACTACTGAAATGTTCACAACTACTGAGAACATATCAGAGTGTTAAGTACAAAATATAAAACTACTGAAACTACAACGACTGAAGAACAAGCTCTTCAGTCGTTTTACAAAACTACTGAAACATAAAAATATAAAACTACTGATATCACAACTACTGAAGAAGTACTCTTCAGCAGTTGTGACAACTACTGAGGCTTCAGTACTTGATCTTCAGACTTTGACCTTCAGGTGTTTCATCAGCTGATGACTTCAGTAGATACCATCAGCTGATGTCTTCAGTCTTTGTCTTCAGACTTTGTACATCAGTTGTTGATCTTCAGTACTTGTAAACTCCTCAGCTGTTGTACTTCAGTACTTTGGTCTTTCAGCTTCAGCACTTGTGTTCTTCAGCTGTTGTACTTCAGTACTTTAGTTCTTCAGCTGTTGAGGTCTTCAGTACTTGATCTCGGCTGTTGAAATCTTCAGCACTTTGTCAAACTACTGATGAGGCTTTCAGCAGTTGTTGTGATACCATGTGGGACTTAGAGGTTTTCTGATCTTGGCTCATTGGTTCTTTTGGTCCAACAAAGACAAAGTCTGAAGACAAAGTGTGAAGACAAAGTGTGAAGACAAAGTCTGAAGACAAAGTCTGAAGACAACAACTGAAGCAAAAGTCTGAAGACAAAGTCTGAAGACAACAGCTGAAGACAAAGTCTGAAGACAAAGTCTAAAGATAAAGTCTAAAGACAACAGCTGAGGACCAAGTCTGAAGATAAAGTCTGAAGACAACTGCTAAAGACAACTGCTGAAGACAACGTCTAAAGACAAAGTCTGAAGACAAAGTTTGAAGACAAAGTCTGAAGACAAAGTCTGAAGATAAAGTATGAAGACAAAGTCTGAAGACAAAGTCTGAAGGCAAAGTCTGAAGACAAAGTCTGAAGGCAAAGTCTGAAGACAAAGTCTGAAGGCAAAGTCTGAAGACAAAGTCTGAAGGCAAAGTCTGAAGACAAAGTCTGAAGACAAAGTCTGAAGACATAGTCTGAAGACAACAGCTAAAGACAAAGACTGAAGACCAAGTTCTCCAAAGTTGTCACAACAGCTAAAGTAGTTCTCTTCAATAGTTGTGATGGTTTACATTTCAGTAGTTTGTAATTAGTAGTTTTATATTATGTAAAACATCTGAAGTTCTTATACTTCAGATGTTATAACTTCAGTAGTTGTAATGTTAGATTATACTTAGCTTTTTGTGAATGTGTCCTCAGTTGTTGTGGACATCTTCAGTAGTTTCGTTTACTTTCAGTTGTTTGTATAAATCAGTTAGATGTCACTATCAAGTGACGTCAGCTGATTTCATATTCCTTATAAAAGGAATGTTGACCTAATTTCCTTGTACGGGAAGCTTGTGCGTGAATGAAAACATTCTTTTTGCAGAAAACTCTCTCTTTATAACCATTACTGTTTAATTGAATATTCATATTACTCTTGCTATAATTTAGTCTAATTCGTATGCTTTTCCACTGCAAATATCAATCTAATTGATCAAACTAGATCTTGATCCTTTCATTTAAGTGCGGCATACCATCCTCAAACTGATGGTAAAACCTAATGAACAATTCAAAACCGCAAGGATTTGTTATGTCTTTATGTTCCTCTGACTATGGTGGTGACTGGGATACGCATTTACCGCTCATGGAATTTTTGTATAAAAATAGTTATTACTCGAGTATCAAGATGGCACCATTCGAAGCATTTTATGGTTGTAAGTGCCGATCACCGATCTGTTGGACCGACATTGGTGAAAACTTCATCACTAGTTCTGAACATATATAAGAAGCAGCCAATAAAGTCTCCACAATACACAAGAACCTTGAAGTTGCAAGAAGTCGACAAAAGAGTTATGCTGATAAGCGTCGTAAGCCGTTGGAGTTCCAAGTTGGCGACATGGTTTTTCTTAAGGTTTCACCATGGAAAGGTGTTGTTCGCTTAGGACAAAGTCTGAAGACAATGTCTGAAGACATAGTCTGAAGACAACAGCTAAAGACAAAGACTGAAGACCAAGTTCTCCAAAGTTGTCACAACAGCTAAAGTAGTTCTCTTCAATAGTTGTGGTTCACTTAGGAGTGTGAGGACCACATGAAGGAAAAATACCCGCATTTGTTCACGTAGTTTATTCTTAATTGCGGAACAAAATTCTTTTATGTTGGGGAAAAGTAACATCATGTAGTTTTGAGTTAATTAAAAGTTAACGTTCTTATAAGGACCTTTGTTGTCAAATGCGAAACTCATGGATTGCTTATGCTATTTGCCTTAATTTGTCCTTAATTCTTAGAATTGAAAATTAATAATGTTACTTGTTACAAAATAAATAATAATCATAATAACATTAATAATAAAAATAGTAATAAAACTAATGATAACAATTAAAATAATAATATAATAATAATTTGTAAAATTTATTACACTTAAAAAGATTTAAAAGAAGTCTAGGGGGTTATAATGCCAATTTTGAAACTTCAAAGAAACTTTTTAATACGAAATAACATAACGCAAACTAAAAGGACCATTTGTGTAAATAGTTGAAACCCAACACCCCACCCCCTCTATTCATGCTCCTTTTTTCAACAGTTGGCCGGCATAGCTCCATCGCGGCGCCGACAAGCCCAAAACCACGACAAATGGTCACGAATTTTACTCAGTTAATGCCTAACGGTTCGTGGAATTTTTCGAACTTGAGGTAAGACATTTATTTAAGTATTAAGTCGACTAGAGAGGGTTTTGGGTTCGGTAACCGAAAGCCATCAATCTCGAACCGTTTGAACTATAATAGACCAATAATAACTCAATTAATGAGGTGAATACTGTTGGATAATCTATCCATAACCGTTAATGATGTTAATTTCAAGTTTAACTGTGAATTAAAGACCAAATTGAACACTTCACATTCGTATCCCAATTGAAACCAAAGAGTAAGAATCACATCAAATTGGGACTATATGACTGAGGGCAATTGTTCCCATTGACCCCTTTCAACTCTCTGCAACCTCAATTCTTCTAACTTATCACTTAAACATCATCTTCAAACCCCAAGTTTCTTCGCGAACAAACCGAGACAAACTCAAGCTAAAACACATAATTTTGATGGTAATCAGGTGAGTATAATACATCTTAGTACTCGATTAACCATAGGGCCTAAGGTTAATCGAGTTGTAACACTCGAATCAATGTCCAAACTAAATCAATATAGAACTAGGGTTCATGCGATTTGGGGGGATTCAAAGCTTGGTGTATTTAGGTTATTAAAACGAAGCTTTAAACGCGGCTGGGGCTTTGGTTCAAGTGGTAACATTAGTGACTTCTAGACAAGAGGTCCCCGGTTCAAACCCGGGGGACCTCCTATTTCAATTTTAGGCTTTTTAGCCTTTCTTTTAATTCAGGATCTTTTCTAAAAATTTGTAATAATCAAGTTTTGAACTAGTTATTTTGTAAGACACCCTACTATTTTCTGTTAATTTATTTCATAAGATGTCTTAACATTTTATTAAATATTATAGACAACAATATAATTAGTTTATTTTTCTTATAATTTGGATCTTAATATTGTTTAACTTATTCAATCATTACTTGTACAAATAATGTATTTTCTTATAAGTTAGACTTATAATATTGTTTTGCTAAATTATTGTTGGTTCAAATTATTCATATAAAGTATTTTTCATAATAAAATAGACTTTAGTATTGTTGTAACTCATTAAATCATCATTTATTTGAATAATAAGCATAGATTATTGTATAAAATGAGGGTAATTTTAAAAGTTATACACATTACTGAACTTTGTAACTAAGTTATGGTTTCCTTACATTTTTTTTCAAAAAACTAAAATGCTTAACTTGTATATTTCTTTTCTTTTATTAGTTAATGTAATTAATAAAATCTCTAAATATTAAATTCCATCCAAAAGCCTAGTCCTCGTTGATTCGTTAAACTCATTGCAAATAAACTTTAACCTTGTAAATATATTTACATTTAGGTGCCTTGTGAGGGTTTACGTTGGAACGACGATTATTATTTCTTATAAATCATCTATTATATACTTGGTATACAAGTGAGTAATTCTATACCCCTTTCTAATATTTTCACACTTGGGGTGAAACATGTTACTTCATAATTATTACACTTGTAATTTATTTGATTATTGTAAACTCTTGGCAATTCACTTACATGTTGTGATTAGTTGATCTTTGTAATTACCATGTAATGTCGATTGTATGTGCAATCATTGACTATTGCTAGCCTGGGGACATCATAGATCTATGGGCTTGACAAGCTTGCTTGGTTAATGCAAGTACACTTAGCTAATCGTATAAACTTGTAAACATGGAAAACTTGTAAACTGTCAAGGTTTGATTGTGTATCTGTCTCGCATCCCTAGTTACTTTGTTCACTAATTTATAACATGAATTGCCATCTTTTATATACTTATGTTTACTAGGTGAACATTGTGTTTCACAGTGGATTAGGAATGGTGTAAGATCATTTCATCATTCATAATCATTAGTGTATTGTTAAACATGCATAAAAAGTAATATTTCAAGTTTATCCATTTATTTGACTAGGTCCATTCGTAGGTGTGAATATCTTCAAAAATGGCAATCATACTTGCGCGTTTCCTAAAACATGTTAAAAAATAAAAGGTCAACTTAATGTTGAAAAAGGGTTCAAGCTTCGTCTAGCGAAACTAGCACAATTAGCTTTTTATATTACTTTTTTTCTACCGTATTTGCTACAGTGTGTTAATGCTAATGAACAAAAACACAAGTTATTCCTCCATATTTACTACAGCACAAATGCGGATAGTCAATGTTTTCAAATTTTAACTTCCGCATTTGCAACACTGCTCAAATGCAGAGAGTCAATGATTATCGAAGTTTAACTTCTACATTTGCACAGTACACAATTGTGGATAGAATAAATCAAAAGTAACAAAACATCCGCATTTACAACAGTGACCAAATGCGGATAGTCAAAGTCCAAAGTTTGTCTTCCGTATTTGCTATAGTTAACAAATGCGGATGACCAAAAGTTAAAAAATTTACCCTTCGGCATTTGATACAGTGGTGACCGAACTTGCTCTTAACTTGTAAAATCTTTTAATAGCTATTATTTGGCTATTTAAAGGAATTTAAACGGATCATTTAATACTTTTCAATTTGAGAGACTTTATAGTGAGACAAGCGTAAACGCACAGTACACCCACTTCCATCATATTCATGATAAACAATCAAAGATTTTCGTGTGTTTCTACTCAATCTTGTTATTGATTCTGAAACCACATTTGTATCAGAAACAAGGTGAAATTTCCATAAAAATTTTAATGAAGACCTAATTTTCAGACTGTTAAACCTAAATCAGACAATGAACCAACTCATACTGAAGAACACAAAAACATGTCTTATTGATGTAACATAATACACCTTTTTGACTTCAATGTGCATGCAAACCAACAAAAATTATTCTCATCATGAAAACCTTGATATTCATGTTTGTTGTAAGAACAGAGCATGATGAAAACCTTGATATTCATGTTTGTTTTAAGAACAGAGCATGATGAAAAATGAAAAATGTGTAACAAATCAATGAAACAAGATCTCATTAATGGTTCAAACATAGAAACTATGATTGTTGAATAACAAACTCACCATTTGCTATGATAACAATGAAACAGAAATGACAAACATTCATCCTTGACCATTTAAAGTCAAACTGATAACTGGCACACATGTCTCTTGTGCAGATTACATGGCAAATCTTTCATGGAGCAAGCTCCATAATGTCAGCGCTTATTTAAAACCTCATGTGCCTGAAGCTGAAGGACTTAGAGATATGATCAGATTCTTATCTACCACAAGGGTAGCCTATGCTATCACTGTGAGACCCACCATCTATGAGAATCTCATCAGGTCCTTCTGGAACTCAGCTGAGATAAATCAAGAAGGTCAAGCACAAGAACAAGCTGCTCCACAACCAACACCACAACCATCACCACAACCAACACCACAGTGATGAAGCTTACTAAAAATATATAAAATTTAATAAAAGTAACAATATTTATTTATTTATTTAAGTTGTCGCAATGCTGGATTTTCAACTTATACGAAAGCTATGTTTATAACACTGAGGGAACTAAAGGAGTGATGCCAGGACTGTTAGACTAGAGCATTTGCACAAGTATGTACATGGTGACAAGCCTACCAAATGGTCAGCCAAGATTCATGGATAAGAAGGGACAAATCTGGGATTCTGCGGACCCCGAAGAAATAATTATGGATCTTGACATGCCAATACCACCGGAAGGAGCCAAAGCTGGATCTTCAAGTTCACATCCAAGGGAATTCCCAACCATGTTATACCTTTACGAGTCAATACAAACATCCAGCGACCATGCAAGACCATCATTTGAATATGCCCAACAAGCCTTCAACCAAGTCGAATGTCTGCACTCCCGGGTTGCAAGGTCCACAATAAGACTGTCTCGCGTCAAGAAATTTGATATCGAAGGCAATGGTTTGATATGTTAGGGGAATTTGATATCGAGATTCATGTGGATGTTAACGAGGCTACTATCATGCTTCAAAAATAAGGATTGTTAGTGATCTCGAGTTATGCATTCGTGAGTTTCAACAAGTAGCGTTAACTGATGAAGGGAAAGATAAAGATTTGATGTTTAACGTTTGGTCCCAACTGGAGACAAAAACTGAACGGCATGTGGTACTTCTTGAATCGACTTTAGATCCTAAATTGTGATAACCTTCGACACTTCATTATGAACGAAGCTCATCAAACTCAATATTCCATTCATCCTAGCTCTGATAAGATGTACATGGACCTGCGTGGTCAGTATTGGTGGCATGGAATGAAGAAAGATATCATGTCATATGTTTCCATGTGTCTCACATGTGCAAGAGTCAAAGTCGAGCATCAACGACCAAGTGGTTTACTTGACCAACCCGAAATCCATTTGTGGAAATAGGAACATCTATCCATGGATTTTATAACCAAGTTACCTCGAACTCCTCGTGGTCATGATAGTATATGGGTGGTTGTTGACCGTTTGACCAAAACGGCATATTTCATACCAATATGAGACACATACAATGTTTTAAGACTTGCTCACATCCACATTAACGAAATTCTGAGTCGTCATGGCGTGTCGTTGCACGTCATATCTGACCGAGACGATCATTTCACTTTGCACTTTTGGTCGTCTATGCAAGAACTCTTCGGGTACTCAATTGGATTTAAGTACGGTATACCATCCTCAAATGATGGTAAAACCTAACGAACAATTCAAAACCGCAGGGATTTGTTATGTCTTTGTGTTCTTGACTTTGGTGGTGACTGGGATACGCATTTACCACTCATGGAATTTTTGTATAAAAATATTTATTTCTCGAGTATCCAGATGGCACCATTCGAAGCATTTTATGGTTGTAAGTGCCGATCACCGATCTGTTGGACCGACATTGGTGAAAACTTCATCACTAGTCCTGAACTTATACAAGAAACAACCAATAAAGTCTCCACAATACACAAGAACCTTGAAAAGAAGTCGACAAAAGAGTTATGCCGATAAGTGTCGTAAGCCGTTGGAGTTCCAAGTTGGCGACATGGTTCTTCTTAAAGTTTCACCATGGAAGGTGTGGTTCGCTTTGGAAAGAAGGGTAAACTGGCTCCAAGATTTGTAGGTCCTTTCAAACTCTTGAAAAAAATTGGGAAAGTGGCTTATAGACTGGAACTACTTTCCAACCTTAGTGGAGTTCATCCTGTGTTCCATGTCTCAAATTTGAGAAAGTGTTTGGCCGAAGAGACACTACATGTTCCACTCGAAGACATTTATAACGACGAGTCATTGCACTTTGTTGAGAAACCTATTGAAATTCTGGATCGCATTATGAATAAGACTAGAACTATAACTACTCCAATTGTCAAGGTTCGTTAGGAGAATAAGTGTGGAGCTGAGTTCACTTCGGAGCGTGAGGACCACATTAAGGCAAAATACCCGCATTTGTTCACTTAGTACATTCTTAATTACCAAACGGAATTCTTTTATGTTGGGGAAACAGTAACATCATGTATTTTTGAGTTAATTAAAAGTTAACGTTTTTATAAGGACCTTTGTTGTCAAATGCGATACTCATGGATTGCTTATGCTTATTGCCTTAATTTGTCCTTAATTCTTAGAATTGAAAATTAATAATGTTACTTGTTACAAAATAAATAATAATCATAATAACATTAATAATAAAAATAGTAATAAAACTAATGGTAACAATTATAATAATAATATTAATAATAATAGTAATAATAATAATTTGTAAAATTTATTAAACTTAAAAAGGTTTAAAAGAAGTCTAGGGGGTTATAATGCCAATTTTGAAACTTCAAAAGAAACTTTTTAATACGAAATAACATAACGCAAACCATAGGGTCCATTTGTGTAAACAGTTGAAACCCAACACCCCACCCCCTCTATTCACGCACGTTTTTCCAACAGTTGGCTGGCATAGCTCCATCGCGGCGCCGACAAGCCCAAAACCACGACAAATGGTCACGAATTTTACTCAAATTAATGCCTAACGGTTCGTGGAATTGTTTCGAACTCGAGGTAACACATTTATTTAAGTATTAAGTCGGCTAGAGAGGCTTTTGGGTACGGTAACCGAAAGCCATCAATCTCGAACCGTTTGAACTATAATAGACCAATATTAACTCAATTAATCAGTTTAATACCGTTGGATAATCTATTCATAACCGTTAATGATGTTAACTTCAAGTTTAACTGTGAATTAAAGACCAAATTGAACACTTCACATTCGTATCCCAATTGAAACCAGAGAGTACGAATCACATCAAATTGGGACTATATAACAGAGGGCAATTGTTCCCGTTGACCCCTTACAACTCTCTGCAACCTCAATTCTTCTAAATTATCACTTAAACATCATCTTCAAACCCCAAGTTTCTTCGCGAACGAACCGAGACAACTCAAGCTAAAACAAATAATTTTGATCGTAATCAGGTGAGTATAATACATCATCGTACTCGATTAAGCTTAGGGATCTAAAGCCCTAAGGTTAATAGAGTTGTAACACTCGAATCAATGTCCAAACTAAATCAATATAGAACTACGGTTGATGCGATTTGGGGGGATTCAATGTTTGGTGTATTTAGGTTATTAAAACGAAGCTTTAAACGCGGTTGGGGCTTTGGTTCAAGTGGTAACATTAGTGCCTTCTAGACAAGGTCCCCGATTCAAACCCGGGGGACCTCCTATTTTAATTTTAAGGCTTTGTAGCCTTTCTTTTAATTGAGGATCTTTTCTAAAAATTTGTAAAAATCAAGTTGTGAACTAGTTATTTTCTTAAGACACCCTACTATTTTCTGTTAGTTTATTTCATAAGATGTCTTAACATTTTATTAAATATTATAGACAAACAATATAATTAGTTTATCTTTCTTATAATTGTAACAGAAATATTGCTTAACTTATTGAATCATTACTTGTACAAATAATGTATTTTCTTATAAGTTTGACTTAAAATATTGTTTTGCTAAATTATTGTTGGTTCAAATTATTCATATAAAATATTTTTCATTATAATAAATATTGTTGTAACTCACTAAATCATCATTTATTTAAATAATAAGCATAGATTATTCTATAAAATGAGGGTAATTATAAAAGTTATACACGTTACTCAACTTTGTAACTAAGTTATGGTTTCCTTACATTTTTTTGAAAAACTAAAATGCTTAACTTGTATATTTCTTTTCTTTTAATAGTTAATGTAATTAATAAAATCTCTAAATATCAATTCCATCCAAAACCCTAGTCCTCATCGATTCGTTAAACTCATTGCAAATAAACTTTAACCTTATAAATATATTTACATTTAGGTGCCTTGTGAGGGTTTACGTTGGAACGGCGATTATTATTTCTTATTAATCATCTACTATATACTTGTATACAAGTGAGTATTTTTGTACCTCTGTTTAATATTTTCACACTTTGGGGTTAAACATGTTACTTCATAAATAATGCACTTGTAAATTTAATTGATTATTGTAAACTCTTGGCAATTCACTTACATGTTGTGATTGGTTGATCTTTGTAATTACCATGTAATGACGATTATATATGCAATCATTGACTATTGCTAGCCTGGCGGCGTCATAGATCTATGGGCTTGATAATCTTTGCTTGGTTAATGCAAGTACACTTAGCTAATCGTATAAACTTGTAAACATGGAAAACTTGTAAATTGTCAAGGTTTGATTGTGTATCTGTCCTGCATCCTTAGATACTTTGTTCACTAATTTATAACATGAATTGCCATTTTTATATACTTATGTATTGAAAACTATGGAAATCTCATCAACATTAAGTTGACATTTTATTTTTTAACATGTTTAAGGAAACGCGCAAGGATGATAGCCATCTTTGAAGATATTCACACATACGAATGGACCTAGTCAAATAAATGGCTGAACTTGAAATATTACTTTTTATGCATGTTGTTTTCCTTGTTTGAGACTTATGGTTGTAATGTTACATGTGAGACTTATGATTATAATATTTGAATTTAATAATAGCTTTATGTGGCTTTGAACAATTTTAACCCTCATATCTTGACGTTTCTTCCATCAAGGTTGGGGTGTGACAAGACAACTCCTATTGAAGGTGTATCTTAATTGCTCTCTTTCCACTTGGTCTCGCTTCCTCATCATCATCATCTTCTTCTGATTCATCATTTGTAAGCTCATCATCATCATCTCCACCATCATCACCATGATCTTTGATTTTTAGGGCCTCACCCTTAGTTCCCTTCAACCTCAGCATCAACTTTTTGTTCTTTTTCTCCAACCCCTCAATCATCTTGACACAAGCTATCACAAGCTCAACTTGAGTCTTTAGTGCATGGTGAGCTCGAACTAACGCTCTCTTATGAGCAGCGTTCTTCTCTATCAGTTGTGCCAATTGCTTGCCTTGGGAGGTATTGACTACCATGAGTTGGTTCATCTGGTTGTCTCTCAGATCATCTATAGATAGCAGCTTGAGTACCAGTCTATTTTGGCTAGCTAGTTGTTCCGATATCCGACAGTGGGTAGAGTAGAGCTCTGAGTGGGTGAAATTGGGTGGATGTGTCGGCTTGGTGAGTAGTGGGTGTAGTGGTGGATGTGGTGAAGATGGGAGTAGGAATGGAAGTTGATTGTGGTGGAGCTGTGTTGTGTATTATGGGTGAGGTGGATGTGAGTGTATGAGTGGTGGCAGGAGTGTTAGTGGCTGTGGTAATGGTGGTGGTTGTGGCTATGGTGTTGGCAGTGGTAGTGGTGGTAGCAGTGGCTATGGTGGTGGAAGAACTGATCAAGGTGATCCTTTGTCTCTTACCCTTGATGCCATAGGGATGGTCCATCCTCTTCTTCCTAGACCCCTTGGCTATAGGGGCTCACACTGAGCTGGTCCATCCTCACATGAGTATCACCACCCATAGAACCGGCTTGGCGTCCACCAACTGCCTCTTTCCCATTCCTGGTAGCCATAACACGGCTTCCGACACTCCTTGTCAGAGGCTCATATCATTCTCAACCTCTTCTTCTAAGTCTTGAACTTCGAAAGAGAAAACTTTGTCTTTAGAAGTTGGAGATTTTCTTTCAGAAGTTGTTCTTGCTCTTTATCTTCAGAAGAACTCCATATACTTCGGAAGTTCCATACTTAGCTTCGAATGTCCTTTGTAAGTTGTACCAAAATATGTTAAGTGTTTGGTTTTGGTTACACCAACCTTCTTCGTAATCCAACAACATATAATTAAATATAAGTAAATTATATATGTATTTCATACTTATATATAAAACTTAACTATATTTTTATATCCAATACACTAATTTATGTTTCAACACCCCGTTTTTTACCCTTCAAAAATTAAATAAAATTAAAATCCAATTCGAACTAGTCTGATTTCCCTGTCCGAACACCAATTCACGACGAACCGGCCGTCAAACCGGCCACAAACAATTTGATGTGAACCGGACTACCTAGATGGCCGATCCCAAGACTGGTGGGATCAACCGGTTTGATCTGGTCCCAACAACAATGATTTCTTTTACTACTTCTTATTTTAAAATATATAGTACATAATAAATGAAAGATCAAGGGAACATTTTCGTGAATTTTGGTTAACTCTAAATTCGTATTTCTCGTCTCTCTCATATTAATCAATAATACTTATAATATAAACTAAATAATCAAATATTTTTTAATTATAAATCTTTTTATTTGAATAATTTATTAAAACATACTGAACTATATATTTGATTTTGTATCTTATTTTAAAATGTAATCATATAATTTCTAATTTCTATTATTGTTAGTTATAATTTCTTAGTCATTCATTCTTTTTATTTCACCAATGGCTAATTATATGTAACATAAAAACATTCATCAAATCTAATGGTTTTAATATGTTGAATTTATTCTATTGGTTTTCAGCCTAGTATGCCTATAAAATATAATTTGCTTAGTAACAAAATACATTTTACTTCTCATACTTTTACGATTCATAACTTTTTTTCTAATAGATTCCAATAATATTTTTTATTACTAATAGATACTTGATATTTTCTTTTAAATAGTTTGCATATTTGTAATAGATCCAAAACAAAATAATTTAAATATGGTTACTTGTAATAGATCACTCACTATAAATCAACCTTGGAGCTTCGATGTACATCATAGTTCCAAATTCTCAAATCTAGGTATATTTTTCAATCTCATGATTTTCACTTTAGAAATACTCGCATACATTGTTAACACATTTATCCGTCCGTTTGTTAATATCTTACAACTGTTTTCTTTATAACTTTTTTAGTAACCTACAAATTGATTTAAAAAAAATGTCACCATCATTACCAATTGAATTTATTCAAAGATGATTACACCATGATGTTGAGAGTTATTCGTTTATGGAACTTGGGTGACTTTAAAAAAAGTGAGGTTTTTTCTATAAAGATGATGCTAATGGATTAACAAGTAACCTTTACAAAGTATACTTATAGCATAACTATATTTCATAAACAATACACTTACTTTTTACGTATTACTTACATGTAGTAAAATACACGCTACTAATTTATCCAAAATGTTAGGTTGAGTGTTTGACTCATTACTTTAGATAAAAACAGTTTTTATATGAAAGCCTGTAACACCAGGTTATTTTCCTTGAAGCCAAAGAAAGAACGAAAGGAGAAAGAAAAGAAATAAAGTCCAAAGTCGAGGGACCAAACTTGCCAAAGGCAAAAAAACTTGAAAAAGTGGGAGATTAAGGGCGGAGGGCAGCCCACACCCTCCCCCACACTCACAAATTTTCGGGTATAGAGAGAGAAGAGGAAGAAAAGTGGTCTCAAGCTTTGGTTTTCGTGGATTTGAGCGTGAAAGTTGAGGTGTAGCGGGTCAGATTGAAGCTCTACTCGACGGTGTCATTTGTGTGAGTTCTAGGACCCCCCTCTTACACATTTTCAATTGATTTGGGGTTGGAACACATAGTTAAACTCGTTTTTGAAGTGTGTCTGTTGAACCCGTATGTATGTGTTTGTGTGTGATGCGAGTGGAGTTTGTTTTCGGGCTTGTATGTGCTTGAATAGTGTTGTGGTATGTGTTTCTAAGGTTTAGGATGGCTGATTTGGGCTTAGAAACAGATTTGAGAGAGTTTGGAGGCCGAAAACTGCAGATTGGGTTGAGGATGAATTGTATTCTGCAGCAGCTAGGGCTAGGTGACCAAATGGTATGCGATTGGAGGCCATATGGCTGAAAGTAGTGCGACTGAGGTTCATTCGCATGTGAGTCATGCGACTAGAGTCCATGTGCTTATGAGTTGTACGACTGAGGGTCATTCGCATGGGGTCATGCGACTGAGGTCCATACGCCCAAGTCCATATGCATTAGGTTCATTCGCACAAGGTGTGTATCCGCATTAGGTCCATTCGCACAAGGTGTTCATCTGCATTTGGTTCATTCGCATAGGATTCATCCGCATTGTGTCCATCCGCATTAGGTCCATTCACATATGGCCCATTCCCCTGGTGTTCATCCGCATGGTGTTCAGTCGCATAGCAAAGCGACTGAAGGGTACCATATGCCCATGTGGGCTTGTGTATCCAGGGAACGTAGTTTATTTATTGATTTTCACGGGAGAGTGCCAGATGTAGTTTTGATGTGGAAGTTTCCCAGGGGTTCATGTAACATGACTTTTGAGGCCATAAAGGTAGGTTGGGCATGGATGATGATGATGTATGATGATGCCCTATATGATGATGTTGATTGTGTATGTTGACGTTCCTTATTATTATGTGTGATTATTATTCCTTGGCTTTACGTGGAATGTTAATGAATTAAATGAAAGTATTATGTAACATAAAGTGGAACATAATGAAAAGAGGAACATGATGAATGAATGCATGCATTAATGAATGATGGAAAGTAAAGAAAGTCTTGCAGGCCTTGTATCTCGGAAACACCCAATGAAGGGTGTTAGTCCAACGGTGTGTGGGTGGGTTAGCTACCCTAAAAGGATGCACAGTGGGGTCTTTCTTCGTGATTGACCATATGTATAGAAACTTTGTCCCTTACCCTACATACTATGGCCAGGCTGTTGTGCTCCATGACGGAAGGTCTATGATAGACTTAGGCCTAGTATCCGCTTTATGCATGACGGTGGGTATAGCACATGACAATGGTACGCCTTAATTTACCCTTAGGTACTGTGGCCAAGCTGTTGTGCGCCATGACGGAAGTTCTATAATAGACTTAGCCCCAGTACCCGCTTTATGCATGACGGTGGGG
The DNA here is from genome assembly GCA_025506515.1 of Flaveria trinervia. NCBI lineage: Eukaryota > Viridiplantae > Streptophyta > Magnoliopsida > Asterales > Asteraceae > Flaveria > Flaveria trinervia. The sequence continues at coordinate 22,497,805 of CM046458.1, forward strand.
TAAAGTTCATGGTATTGATGGAATGAAACGAAGTAACGAATGAACGTATGAATGAGAGTATGAATGTATGAATGAATGAGAATGAAAGTAATGAAAGTGAATGGTAATGATGAACGAATGTCAATGAATGAATGATAAAGATAATAATGATATTATCTATGTGTATGTATCATGTATGATCGCATGGAAAAGTAAAGAATTGTGTTTAATAATAGCAAAGTATGTTTTATTATAAAACTAGAACTCACTCAGCAACGCTGACTTTTATGTGTTTCCAGTTGGCAGGTAATGTTGCTGAGAGTGGCACGGGACAACTACTCAGCTCTTTTGGATGGCTTCTCTTGTTAATTTTTTGCATTGTAATGTGAACGAATGAGTTTTGAACTGAACGATTGTATTAATTTGCAAAAGCATTTATAAGGAATGAAAAGTTACTTTAATATTCCGCTTGCAATGTTTTTAAATGTTAAATGTAAAGTTAAATGTTTTATGTGCAATGATTTACGAGCAGTAAGCGACCCGGAAATGGGGCCTTACAAAGCCCAACCTTGCTTTTAACGAATCAAGATTTAAGTATGTTGATAATACCAACAAACTTTTATTTAAAAATTTACCAGATTTAAGATCTGCAATGACTTTAATGCCCAGTTTATGGTTTATCGATCATAAGCTTTAACACATTATTTGAGGATGATATACTTAAAGTCATTATTTGGTTGTTCATACAAGTACTATTAATATTTACTTTTTTATCGAAATTTTATTCTTAGAATTTACTTATTTAATAAATGTTATTGTAAGGATGATTAGAGGTCTTTACATAAAGTATGTTAAATCCCCAACCTTATTTTAATTTTTTTCAAATATATTATATATATATATATATATATAATATATATATATATATATAGCCTGGCTTAGAAAGAGTATCCAACAAAATTTCCATCATCGGATTTCTCATCAAACTTGGCAATTTGATGTTTTGGTATTCAAGATGATGCAAGGACATCCAAATGACATGAGATAACAATGAAAGGTTTCCTCTTTGCTAAAGTTCATAATGAGTCTTAGCATGTGTCTTATCTACTAAAACTCTATTTTGCACATAGCAAGCAGTATTCACTACTTCTCCCTAGAAGGTGATAGACAGCTTAGAGTCGGACAACATAGTTCTTACAGCTTTAATTAGTGTCATGTTTCTCCTCTCTGCAAGACCATGTGCTAAGGAGTCTTAGAACACTATACTGTCTTGTAATACCTTTTTCATCACAAAATGTGTAGGTCTAGTGAAGGGTGTTCACTTACAACAAAACAACACAAAGAGGAGATTAACTAAACTTAAACAAAACAGTGAACTGGATTAACCACAAAAGAAGATACTAAGAACACAAGTAATGTAAGAGACAGAACACAAGAGCAAGATACATAGTGTGTTACAAAGCATAAAGGAAAGATACAAGAACATGAGATACTTATACTAAATCCTATAGCCGGTCATACTATGAAAGTCAACTGGATACAATTGACTAGACTCAAAACAAAATAAATTGTAGAGTCAAAAAGGCAGATTGTCTTTTTGAATTTATGACTATGACATGCCATAGCTCACATCATTATCTATTACAAAAAGGATAAAGTACATGATGTAGAAAGTTACAGACTCAAGACCTCAATGTACAGTTACCAAAAGCATGGACCTTCTCACCAACTCATGTAAGTTGGTGACTTTACAGAGATGCAGCAGAAAGGTGTCCAGCTTATGGAAAAGTACATCAGATAAAGCATGTTACTAAAAGTCTTCAGAAGAAATCTGTTTTCAAGAGTTTAGGCTTTGGAAGACTTTGTTTCTAAAGCTTCGGAAGGCTTCATCTTTGGCTTCAGAAGATATTGGTTTTGGCTTAGAAAGATTTGACACTTAGAATATTTCTGTTGCATGTGTGAAATTCCAAAGTATTATTCTTTAGTATTTGTGCAGCATGTATGCACAAAGAATTTGGTTGCTTCAGCCTCTATGTATATTCTCTACAAACTCCCCCTAGGCTGATACTACCAAAACTCTTGAGGACTTCAGATATCAACAGTCCTCATCAGGATGATAACCAGCCCTTTTTCATGAGATTATCAGGATCCTTCATACTATCAAAATGTCTTCTCATGTCAATGAGATCATGAAGAGGCAACTTAAACATGTCTTTCCAAGTGTAGACATTCTTAATGCCATGATCTCTAATGACATGCCAGCGACAATATTGGTCTTTTTGATGCAAGAGGAGCTATTAGAGTGGGAGATGATGGAGCATCCTCTGGCTGCACATCCTCAGGATGTTTTGACTCATCTTGAGGTTTAGAAAAGGATGTAGTCTTCTTCTTGGCTTTGGTTTATAAGCCATCCTTTTCTTTCTCTTAAAAACTTTTAACTGAGAAGACTGGCCTGTAGTATCGGATTGATCTTCATTGTATTTCTCAGTTGGGTCTTCAACACTCACAGGTTCAGATTGAGAATGAGTCTGACCCTACTATGGATTAGAAGATGAAGCTTGCTGAGATTCAGCAGGAGGTCTAGGTTGTGATGTCTCTGGTTGTTCAACCTTAACCTCCACTTCAGGTGGGGCTTGACTTGGAGGGGAATGTAAGTCAACCAGCTCTCCACTCTTGATCTTCTACTTGATCACCTTGATATGCTCAACCATAGTGGATAGAGACATCGGGCCAAGTCTCCTTCCATTGTTTGATCTTATCAACGAATAAATACTAATTGGTGTTTGTATAGCTTGTTATTGGGTATGACCCGACTTGGATCATAACGTACTAACCACATCAATCTTGTATGTGTCTTGGGCATATAAGGTCCAACAATCTCTCACTTGCACAAGATTCATAAAAGATTGATGCAAGCAGTAAATACCGCCTAACAATAGTTTACTACCCTTAATACGTATGACTAAGTGCCATTCAATAACATCATCTCCTTCAAGTACCATACTTGAAATGATTTAGGTGAATCAATCATTTTTCCTTTTGTCACGGATGTCATGTTAAATCCTAGAGACACAGAGTGATCATCCTCCATTGACTTCACTTTATCAGGCCTTAGACATCTTACTCTTAAAGAATAAGAGGCACAAATCCCATCTTGACAACATACGTCTCTCACAATTGCCTTATATCATACCTGAACTTAGACTTATGTATTGCTATGTTTCAGAACAGCGAAGAGCTAAGTCAAAGTATAATATTCGGTAAATATCAAGACTCAATATATCTGAGGTAAGAGGAATACCAAATGATGTTCGCCTTTATGAAAAATTAGTTATGATCAATGAGGAAGATTCCATGTAGTAATATTTGAGATGCAGGTCAGTCCAATATTTGTATCCCACAAATACCTATGAACCTTGGCAGAAACCTTTTGCTCTATATTCATCCATATGAATATCTACCAATCGAAGTTCATAATAACATTACCTTCATACTTGTTCCCACAAGCATGAACAACTACAGACATTCTGAGTAAGTAATTTACTCATGGATTTTAAACATGCAAATAGAAATATTAGTTAAATCATCATAACTGAATAATTCATTCAAGTAATAAAGGGTTACAATATCTTATTACAGAAATTAAAGATCAAATCCAGTCACTAGAATATTGAAGCCCCATGGCACAAGCATGACTTTCATGCTTCGCCTTTCCAAGAAGCTTCGTGAGTGGATCCGCAATGTTTTGATCCATGTGAACTTTGCGAATACATATCTTTCCTTTTCAACTTCATCCCTTATGTAGTTGAATCTTCGTTCAATGTTTCTAGTCTTCTGATGTTCACGCGGTTCCTTGATTTGAGCAATCGCACCCTCGTTATCACAAAGAACTTCTAGGTGTTCCTGAATGGAAGCAACCACCCCTAGATCGGCAATGAACTTATTTAACCATGCAGCTTCCTGAGCTGCTAATGAAGCAGCAAAGTATTCTGACTCTGTAGTTGATAATGCCACCACATCTTGTTTAGAGCTCTTCCAAGAGATTGCTCCTCCATTCAAGATGAAAATGCATCCCGATTGTGATCGTGAATCATCCTGATGAGTTTGGAAACTCGCATCCGTGTAACCTTTTACTACAAGCTCTTCTTCACCAGATCCATAGATTAGGAACATATCTTTAGTCCTCCTTAGGTACTTAAGTATGTTCTTAACAGCCATCCAATGACTGCTTCTAGTATTTTGTTGATATCGGCTTGTCATACTCAAGGTGCATGACACGTCCGGTCTAGTGCATATCATTGCATACATGATGGATCCTATGGCAGACGCATACGGGATTCCCTTCATTTTCTCTTGCTCATCCTTTGAGCTTGGACATGAGTCTTACTCATTATTGTTCCTCTTTGAATAGGTACGGTACCTTCTTGGAGTTTTCCATCTTGAACCTTTTCAAGATCTTATCAATGTATGCACTTTGATTCAAACCTATCAACCGTCTTGATCTGTCCTACAGATCTTTATTCCTAAATATAGGCGGCTTCACCAAGATCCTTAGTGGAGAAATAGCTTCCAAGCCAGGCTTTTACATCTTCCATGGTGGAATGTCATTTCCAAATAGTAGAATGTCATGACATACAATACTAAGAAAATGTTGATGCTCCCACTAGCCTTTTTATATATGTTAGGACCTAGTATTTACGGAAATACCTAGAGATCACGTGTAACCAGATCAAATAGTGCGGAATCCTATTTGATTGGCAATCCATCAGTGAGAACACACAAAGAATCAATCAAGGATTGAAACTAACGTTAGAAATCGATAAGGAATCGATCTAATGTGTTCTATGAACTTGGAGAACAATTTAGAAGGTTTCTGGACGGCTAGGGTTCGTCTGGAATCGTACTTGATCGAGTGTCACTGTTTTTCACGAATTGAGTAGTATTTATTGGTTGGCACTATTCAATCGTGCGACTGAACCATTAGTTGGTTCAGTCGTGCGATTGAACCATGCGGTTGGTTCATTCGTGCGACTGAGTGTTCAGTCGTGCGACTGAGCCAATCTTATGTTACAGTCGTATGACTGATCCAGTCTCCTGGTTCAGTCGTGCGACTGAGTCAATCATGTGAAGTTCTTCATGTGTATGGTTCATTCGCATGAGCCATTCGCATGGGAACTTCATTAAGTTAAGTTGAATGTTTTAGTTAAATAATATAATATATTGTAATCATTCAAGTAATTATAACCCAATCAATTTAGTCACGACTCATTCATGAACTATTAAACATTATAACCAACAGACTATCAATATCAGTTCATTACTCATACCAAACAAGATCTATTATATCACATATCATGATCTAGGACATACATGTATCAACAAACTCCCCCTTGGACCTAGATCTCTCTAATGTCTTGTTTTCTTCATTACCTCATATTTCTTGTACTTGTCCTCTTGTGTGACTCCCGCGTGAATATCAAACGCGAAGCAAAGTCGTATAACATTTTGGAACTGGAGGGCTTGTATAATGTCTTGTGTGTCATAGAACAATGGCCACTTGTATAATGTATAGACATCATTAGCAGACAAGTTGGTTAGCCACATTGGGTCGAATACCCTGACAGTATCCATTTGATCCCCTTTGTTCAGAACTATGACAGCTTCAGCAGTTCTCCAATCATAGTACCACCATTTGAAGTGTGGAGTGAAGTCCTGTGGCATTTCCCTGAGAGGGATTCTCGACATAGTGCAAGGAGGACTCCACTTCAACACAATCTTAGGTTTTCCAGTAATGGCATCCATCTCAGACCTTCTAATATACCTTGTAGGTTGTGAGGTCTGAAGTTAATCCACCTGGTGTGGTACTCTTTCTTTAGGCAGCCTCAAACCAGCCTGACATTTTTCTCAGGGTCAGCATACAACAGCTTCAATTTGGCCAGCTGGTTGAGCTCAAATCCTGGTAGAGTCTTTAGATCATGTGGAAATCTAAAGTACTCTATGCCCTTTCCCTCTTAACGGCATAAACGTGAGATCATCAAAATATGCCCATGCTATAATCCTGCCTGACACCATAAGATGTTTCTTGACGCTATAGACTTGGTGTAGGCATCCCTCTTCGGTGCAGCACGTTGGGCTCTGACTTCTTTAAAACATTCAGCCCACTCAGCCTTTCGAATGTATACGTCATTGTTTGACGCTTGGGCTGTTCCTTCGGTCTTTCCAGCTTCCTGCTCCATCTTGTAGTACCTCAAACATATCACTGACTAGGGACTCACCCAGATTGGGGACCACATTACCCTCGTTGTCAGCGTACTGAGGGTACTCTTCAGCAGCAATATCTTCAACCTCAACTTCATCAACGTCATGTAGTTCGTCGTCACTGGTTGAATCAACTGTTGGAGCATCCTTGACAATGTCATAAGGATTGAGTCTGAACATCTCTGCCAGTTGCTCGTTAGATAGGTCGTGAATTATTTCACCTTCTTCAGGGGTATAACTCACTGACCGTCTGACAATCCCTTGCAGATCAAGAATCATTGTGAGTTGAGACTTGACCTGTTGGAGGGGAGCAATATCAAACTCATCTCTGTGGTACTGTGGATCTGTTTGATTTACACATTTCACACTCAAATCATTAGTAATAAATCAAGCAAAATGCATTAACTTAATATAAACATTCAGTACATGGTTTTTCAATACAGAATACAAAAGTAAATAAATACATAAACATCCACTATTTACTTTTATTCTGAATGCTAGACTCTTCTTGTGAAGGTGCAGAAGCAGGAGCTGACTGATCCTGTCTGTTCTTTGTTCTCTTCTCTGCCCTTGAGTTGAGATAGATTCAGCTGCTTCTCCTTCTTTAGTGTCTTCATCTGCACACCACTCTTCGGTTTTCTCTTCATCAGTATCACTGTCATCATCATCATCATCATCATTATCTCTGTCTCCATCCCTTATCTTTAGAGGTTCCTCCTTTGATCATTTCAATTTTAGCAAAATGGTCCTCTTAGCTTTTTCCAACTCCTCTATTTGCTTGCTTGCTGCGACACTTTGAGCTCGGAGTTGGTCCATCTGAGTGTTCTGAGCAGCCAATTGCTGGGCCTGCTCCTCAATTACTCGATCCTGCTCTGCAATTTTATGCGATTGTGCAGCAGTCAGGTCGGTAAGCTGGCGGATCTGAGTGGTCTTTTCTCATCAGCCGCCAGCAATCGCAACACCATTCTATTTAAAGCTGACAGCTGTTCCTCTACCCGATTAGAGGTAGAGGAGATCTATAGGTGTGTGAGGGGTAGGCTGAGGGCTCGGTTGGTGGCTAGTGGTGGTGGTGGTGGTGGTGAATATCGGGTCAGGTCTGGATGATAGTGGTGGTGAGTGTGGGGTGAATGATGTAGTGGTGGCTGGGGTCTGGTTTGTGGGGGTCGGTATGGTGGTGTCTGTTGTCGTTGTAGGGGAAGGTATGGTGGTGGATGGTGTGTCTGCAGAGGTGGTAGTGGTGGAAGGTATGGTGGATGTGGTAGTGATAAAGGTTACCTTACGCTTCTTCTTTTCTGGCATGGGGTTGAGCCATTCGTTTTCTCCTCGTTCCTTCGAGGTGGATGCTCCCCCTACAATCCCGCCTGAGGACCCCGGAGCATAAGTTGGATCAGTTTCCGTATCTCCGGAGCCTCTCGGTTGTTCACCAACAACCCTCAACCCATGTTCTGTGGGAACAACTTTCCTTCCCACAGTTCGGGTCAGTGGCTCCTCATCAGATTCAACTCATCTCCGTTAAGAACAAAATCTTGATGAAATCCTGCTGACTCAGTTACTTCAGCAGGTGAGACAGACACAGAGGGAACAGAGTCAAACACAGTGCCTCTGGATGGAATAGCATCATCCCCACTGTCGTCCTCCTCTGAATCATGAGTAGGGAGGACAATTGGCTCCACGTCGGAGTCACTGTCCTCGTGATGCCATTGGCGTCTCCCCGGTGCCACATAACTTTCATCTGCTAAGTGGCCATCACTCTTTTCACTTGGGGCTTAATCTGCTTTCCCCTGTAAACTCTCATCCTGCCCAGAGTAGTATCATCCATTACTCTAAGGCCACTGCGTCATGACTCTCTTTGGGCAACTGTGGCAGCTTCTCGTTGAAGACGAGCTGTAAGAATCTAGGGTACATACAAACCCCTCTTTTCCCTTCTACCTCCAAATTCTCCACCAGTAGGAGAATATCATGCTGGAAAAACTGAGGGGGTGGTTCAGAACCAGTGCCACGTAGGCATTTGAATCTGGTCTGAGAGATCGTCAAACCCACCCCTCCTCGATGCAACCACTTGAGGATCACGTGTGCTAAGTACTTGTACTGGGGCTCAGGTTGCTCTTGTTGAGCACACCTGAGTTGATATCCCCACGTACTTTATCCTCAGGAAGCATCCTCTCACTGTCAACGGATGTAGTTTAGTAGGATGTTAGTCGTCATCCCCGAACTCTAGGACCCTCTGAATGTCGGCCAGTAGAGTCTCAATATCATGGCCCAGTATAGAGCTCCTGATACAGTACGCTCACGAGAGCGGTCCACCAAGGCATTCTCCCAGAATGCCTGATGGAGTGATCTATAAGGCGTGCAAGGCGTGGAGATAGCCTTATGAATCCGGGACTGTCTCAGAAAGCTATAATGTCGGTAAACTCAGCCCCGTTCCTGGTGGTGTGATCCAAATGGGCACAGATGTTGTGCTTTGGATTTATGGTCCACCTTTCTGCCATTTATCGGTAACACACAAGACATAGAACCATTAGTACATAAGACATGAAAACTTCTGTTCTAAGTGTAGAGTTGAAAGTCATTTGATTCATTCGTGCGAATGACTCATGCGACTGAAGTCATCGCCTGTTTGAGTCATGCGATTGAGTTCAATCGGCTGATTGAGACATGCGATTGAGTTCAATCGGCTGATTGAGGCATGCGATTGAGTTCAATCGGCTGATTGAGACATGCGTTGAGTTAATCTGCCGACTGGACTCATTCGGGTGGTTCAGTCGGTCGAATGATCCAATGTAAGGTTCATCGTGCGATTGGGTTCATTCAAACGACCAGTCGCTTGCCCCACTGTTCGATTGCCTGTGGGTCGAATCTTGACCAAGCTAAGTCATTTAATAGTGTTTAATGGTCCATTAGCCTTGTCTACTTGTCACTAATAACCTATTAAACTCAATTTTAACATTTTGCTTCATTTACATAGGTGATTGGTCATTTCACAGTTCGGTTCTTGATTCAATCCAGTGTGTCGCTATTGTAGGTCGGTAATGTTGCTGATTTTGGTAGGATTCAAGGAGTAGTGTACCAGTAAAACGTCACTGGAATGTAAGAATCTTAACAGCAATGTATATCAGAATCTGTGGCAATTTGAAAGGGTACGGTAAGAACACGATTTGGGGTGCTATTGGGACCGATGAGTGAGATGCGATCGACTGAGACCCTTAAATACTGAACCTAGGTTCATTCGGCCGACTGGCCTCATTCGCTCAGTTCAATCGGGCGACTGAGGTTCAGTCGTACGATTGGCCTAGTCAATCGCATTCAGTGGGCCGACTGAGTCTCAGTCGGTCGACTGACTCATTCGGTCTCCTTCATTCGCCTCTTTGTTGACCGACTGAGCCTCAGTCGGTCTACTGTTTCATTCTCCCCCTTCTATTCGGTCGAATGGATCATTTCATGTCCATTCGGCCGATTGAAGCCATTCGCATAGTTGGTCGATAACCATGATTCACTAGTGCGAATGGGTCACACTTTGTGAGTTTACAGTCATTTTGAACATTTACTATTAAGACCCTTTTCACTTTTGATAATAACATTGTAAGCTCTTAACCAATTCAGTCTTCAGACGTGACCTTTTTAAATTTTGAAAACCATGTGGCCATCTCAGACATGACCCTTTTTAGGTAAGTTATTCCCTTCTGATTTCCCTCATGAGTCCGACAGACACACAAATTAAAGATAAACATAGAACTTAAACTAACTACACAACTAAAGTTTTATTTTTGGACTTTTTGTGAGACACAAAACCCTAAGATGGAAATCTAAGGGATTGATTTAGGAGTAGACAGCTTTAACTTAGATTGATCATATCTGGACCAACTCAATATTGGAATCATACAGGAATATCAAATCATTTTGGGACTTGTTATTAAAACTCTTTGATGCTTAAATTCTCGGTGCTCATCCAGAGTCGTTAGCAACTTAAGTAAATCATACTGAAACTCTTAGATTTTCACATTGATTTGAACTCTGAGAATGTAGCCACTAAGATTGTCAGTATGTTTGTCCACTTAAATCCATACACAACTTTTGACGCAGACTGGTGACTGATTTAGGTTTAATTATTTCAGCTAACATTGTGGGATCCCACACTTATATGGTAATCAACATTCCTCAGAGGTTTTGAGCGGTCTACGGGTAATTATTACAAGAAGAGACTATTCTTAGAGCTTTCAAAAGAAGCCTGTCCTCAGGTCAGTGTCATCGCACAGCAGAGAGGCGACAAACAACCATGAATTCTAGAATATCTAGGTTATGCTTATCCTCAGTCAGTGCCATCGCACGCAGAGAGGCACACAACCTATCTCCTTGTTAGAGCACTTATTTTATTTGACACAATATGCACCAGCAACATAAGTCATTAGCTTTATTGCATTTGTCTTTCATTTTTTCTTGCTTTGCTCTAATTATGGTCATCCGCACACTTTTGTGGCATTTAAATGCTCATTACCCCTTATTGGAATATATTTGATTGTGTTAACCAGTGATAATGGAAGCCCACAGTCAGTTGAACAACTTATTTGATCTTGAGATCACAATCATGTCTAATTGTCTATTGTGTTGAATCTACCAACATATCATTTGTGGTCTAGCAGCCTCTAAGTCTACTTTCTCTGTGTCACCTTAGGAGTTGCCAGTTTTCTAATCATTTTCCCTTTTATATTGCTTAGACTACACAGACTTATACTTTGAACTTTTGCATCTTTTCAAACCTTAAATTTTAAAATCCCTTTTGATTTGTTCCTGTGTACTATCACATTCCAAAGGTATTGAATCAGTATCACACACAATCTACCTTATTTCAGCTAGTTACCCCTTCTCCCTCATTTTTTTTTATTTTTTTTTAAATATTAACTTGCTGACATATTCTCCCCCCTAAAATACTAAAATCATTTCGGATTTAATTATTTTTTGGATTTTAATAAACAGCAAGAAACATGAGTTTAAATATAACATACAAAAGAAAAGAAAAAAAAAAATAAGATAAAATAAATAAACTTTAACGAAACTACAAAGGACTACACATTATTCTCATCAGCAATTACCTCACTTTTCTTTTTAACGCCGTTGACCTCTAGCAAGTATTGAAAACGTGGTTTATCAAAGATTTTTGTATAGAGGTCAGCACGTTGAAAATCAATATTAATTTTAACCACACATCTATTAGGTCTTTTCAAAACAGTCTCTTATGAAGTGGTATTTAATACCGATGTGTTTTGTCTTAGGATGTTGAACCGGATTTTTGGTTACTGCAATTGCAGCAGAGTTATCAACAAAGATAGGAGTAGACGAGAATTCAAACCGTAATCTCGCATTTGCTGTTGAAACAAATGAGTTGAGAACAGCAGCTTGCACACAACATATTCGGCTTCACAGGTTGATAATGCAACCGATGTCTGCTTCTTTACACTGCCATGTAACTAATCTTCTCCCAAAGAATTGACACCCTGCTGATGTAGACTTGTAGTTCATTTTGCAGCCTCCATAGTCCGAGTCACTATACGTTGTGACTCAAAATCGTCATCATGAGGATACCACAACCCAGTGTGGGTGTATCCTTTAGATAGCCAAAGATCCTTTTGACCCTGATCAATGATTGACCTTAGGTTTAGCCTAATATCGGGAACATAGACATGTAGCATACATGATATCAGGTCTTGAGGCAGTGAGATACATGAGAGATCCAATCATTCCTCGGTACATAGTGGCATCTACAAGATCTCCATTCTCATCAGGTGCTATATCATGGTTCGTAGCAAGTGGAGTCCCAGCAGCAGAAGCATTCTCCATGTCAAAGCGACTGAGAATGTCTCCTACATACTTGGTCTGATGTAGAAAGATCCCATTAGGTGTTTGATCCACCTGTAACCCGAGAAAGAACTTCATCTCCCCCATCGCACTCATCTCAACTCTTTCTTCATCACTGCTTCAAACTCTTTGCATAACTCTTCGTTCTTTGACCCGAAATTATGTCATCAACATATATCTGTACAAGAGGGGTCACCATCCTTTTCTTTAATAAACAGTACAGTCAATGACTCCCCTGCGAAAGCCGTGTTTCACAAATGAGTCGACAGTTTCTCATACCAAGCTCGAGGAGCTTGATGAAGCCCATATAACCCTTGTCGAGCTTGTAAACTCTATCCCGATGAAGGGTCTTCAAATCCTCGGGTTGACTTACATAGACTATTTCCCTGATTTCCGCATGAAGGAGCACTCTTCACATCTAATTGGTAGACTTTAATCTTCATGTATGAGCATAGGCAAGGAAGATACGAATAGCTTCCATCCTTGCCACGGGTGCAAACACCTCATTATAGTCAATCCCCTCGACTTGGCGAAAACCTTGAACCACCAGTCGAGCTTTGTTCCTGATAATGACTCCTTGGTCATCCTTCTTACATTTTAGTACCCATTTGGTGCCAATGACTTTAGCACCTTTAGGTCTATCAACCAGAGTCCATACACCTAACTTCTTAAAAGCAGAAGTTCTTCTTGCATGGCACTCCCCACCCTGCCTCATCATTTAGTGCTTCACTGACATATTTTGGCTCAACCTGCGAGACAAAACATCGATACGCACCATCATGAATGTAACCCTTCTCCATAACTGAGGCGTAATCAGCTGAGTATAGCTGATTTCAGGTTTGTACTCCTGATCGGACATCTCCAATAACATTGTCAAGGGGATGATAGACGTTTAGTCGTGATCCTGGAGTAGTCGGCACAGTCACCTCCGAACCAAGGTTGTGAACATTTTGTTCTGCATCTGAGGAGATTGGAGTTTGAGGTTCCGAAGTCGAGGGTGCATGACTTATGGATGCTTGTGGACTTTCAGGAACTGGAACCTGGTCCTCCTGACTGTTCTGAACATCTGTTTCAGTTTCATCTTCAGAGGAGGAGTCACTTTCATCGACTACCCCTTCTGACTGAGTAGATGATTCTCCCTGTGTGCTAGATGTGGTATTTAGAATATCATAGATCATCCTTGTAGCTAACTCATCATCCGAGTGAGAGAGAGGGATGTTGAAGGATTTGAAGAATCCATCATAATCGAAGAAGTATGCAGGTCCTTTGCCTGTAGGTGGTGTGGTATATCTCTGAACGTCGACATTACACCACACTTCTACAAGACCCGTTGAGTTATTGTAAACTCGCTTGTTCGGTATGTTGTATCCTAGAAAAATTCCTTCAACTGCCTTCTCGCTGAGTTTTCCTTCTTGTGTCTTCTTCAGAAGTGTACACGGTGCGCCAAAAGGTTCAAGATACTCCAAATTCGGTTTGCGTCTTTGAAGTAGCTCATAACATGTCTTTCCGTGGCGCTTGACTATTAGGACTCGATTCAGTGTATAACACGCATTTGCCACTGCCTCATTCCAGAATTGGATAGGCAGTTTCGAGTCTGCCAGCATAGTCCCTGCTGTCTCTATCAAACTCCTGTTCTTTCTCTCAGCAACGCCATTCATCTGAGGTGTGTAAGCAGAAGTGAATTGATGCACAATTCCCTTTTCCTTGCAGTATGCCTCCATCCCTTGATTCTTGAATTCTGTCCCGTTGTCTGAGCGTATTTGTCGAACTTTGAGCTTGTAGAGTGATTCCAGTGTGGTTACTAATTCCTTGAATGTCTCCAAAGTTTCTGATTTTGATTTCAGAAACATTACCCAAGTGAACCTTGAGTAGTCATCAGTGACCACATAACAGTACACGTCGCCTGCAATGCTCCTTGTACTAACTGGACCAAACAGATCCATGTGAAGAAGCTCAAGAGGAAGTTCTATTGAATGAACTTTCTTTTCCTTATGAGCCTTCTTTGTCTGTTTGCCTTTCTTGCAAGCTACACAAAAGTCAGAAGTTGGAAGTTCTTGACATTACTCCTCTAACTAAATCCTTCTGAATCAAATGATTCATCTTCCTTTGACTAATGTGTCCCATTCTCCGATGCCAGGAGATGGATCCTTTCAGTAGCTTTAGATAAGAAACCTGAACTTCATGATCCGTTTGTGGCAGCTGTTGACAGATCCAGGACATACAGGTCTTTATATCTTGAAGCAGTCATCAGAACTTGGTCCGCTGGATCATATATTCTTTCTTCAGCACGTAACACTTCTGGTTATCGAAGATGACTTTAAACCCTTTATCACAGATTTGGGAACAGAATAAGTTGTTTTGAAGTTGTTGAACGTAGTTCACTTTATCAACTTAACTTTCTGATTTCCCACTTCTCCCTGAGCAGTGATATAGCCTCCTTTGTTTCCTGCAAAGGAAACTGCCCTCCTTTTATTTGTTTGACGTTAGATAAAAGGGCTCTATTTCCTGTCATGTGCCTGGATGCTCCGCCGCTGTCTATAATCCACGTGTTAGTCTCAGCACTATATCGACACCCTGCACATACAAAGTAAATGAATCAGTTTAGGTTAGGAACCCAAGCTTTGACTGTCTTGGGTTTCCTAGAGGCATCACACATCATAAACTCCACCCATTGACCCTTAGAAGGTGAGGGTAGCTCAGGTTCCTTCGTGTCCTCAGTATTAGACACGTAGTGGATTTTTCTTTCCATAAGCCAGATTTGTGCAATGCCTGTTTATGATAAACAGGCGTCTGGCTTATAGGTGGACTTTAGGTTCACTAGCTCATCTAGGTGGAGTTAAAGAACTCCGCTTAGAAGACCTAGGTTTAGAGTCCACAAGATCAATCTTCTTCCTAGGTGTCTGATAGAAATGACAGTAGGACGCAATGTGTCCACATTCTCCACAGTTGTAGCATGATCTGCTATCAACTTTATGAGTAGACTTTCTTTGTGAGAAGTGCGTGACACTTTAGTAACATCAATCACTTTAGTTTTTGACTCTTGATGTTTGATGTTTTCTCTGGTGTAACAAAATTTACTGATTTTAACCTGTTTTACTTTTTGGTTAACTAGTTTTTGACTTGAAGCATGTGAAAAAGTAACATTTGAAGTCCTTTTAGGTTCTGATTTGACTCTATTTGACCCTGACTTTAAATTAATTTTTTTCAAATTCATTTTCCAAGTTAACACAAGGCAATTTACCCTTTGCCTTTGAAGTGGAGTTCTTTTGTTTCTGACCAGATTCAGTAGATGAACATGAGGTGTCTGGATCAGTAACAAGAGGAGGTCACCACATGATCCTTGATGGGGTTATTATTTACTGGTCTAGACTTAGTGTTCATCAAGGTCTCAGGTGTGGTGGAACCAATTTGTAGCCTAATCCCTCCCCGTTATTCCTTTCTCTTACTAAGTGTTGGACTATATGTGAAGAGCTAGTCCAACTATGCAGTTTCTGTTTTAATGAATTAACTTCGACTTCTAGAACTGCCCTTTGTTTCTTAGTGTCTTCTAGGGAGTAAGATAGTACCTAATGTCATTTGCTTGGTTAAAGCCACTACTTCGGTTTCCCTAAGTTTTTTAGTCAATAGGTCTATCTTTTCTTTATAACTATGCTCATTTTGTTTTAGTACTCTATTAGCCTCAGTGCACAGACGTAAATCTTTTACTAAGTTATCATTATGATCTAATAACCTAGTAAAATTTTCATCTATGCTATTTCTAAAAGTGTCACAATCAGAACAAGCATGGTTATTAAAAATTTGGTCAGTGGTACTTAGCTGAGTTGCGTCAGAAGAGTTAGCCATCAGTGCAGCATAGATGATTTCGTTTCTGGTGATTCTGGCTTTTTCTTCTCTGATGTGGAAACGTCCTCATGGCTTGTAACGGACCTCGGCTGCAGTTGCTTCTTCACTATGTGACATTGCAATCTCAACTGCTATATCACCTTCACTCGCAGAATCATCGTCAATATCCTCAACACTGGCAATGTTAGATTCTCCTGGTGAGACAAACCTGAAACTCCAATCCTTCCCTTCATCATCATGAGCAGTTAAGGCTTTTGGATCCTTGTTTGATGAAGTAGAACTAGAAGCTTGCTTGTCTTGGCGAGTAAAGGATGAAATGGGTTCCCATTCCCCGTCTTCTTTGGCTTGACACATTCTCTTTTGAAGTGCCCCTTCTCACCACAGTTAAAGCAGGTCACTTTACTCTTTTCGAAGCCAAAGGTGGTGTCCTTAGTAGCAACCAAGTTCTGTCCAGTCTTTTTCACAAACTTCTTCGCCCTCCGGACAGCACTTGCTAAGGCCCACATTATATCCATTCTTTCAAGCTCCATCTCATCCACCTGCTCGTAGTCCTCATCTGCCAGATGGCATTTCCAATCTTCCCAGCAACAAGTCCATCATATGAGTGAACCACAGCTGCTAAGAGATCCATATGCTCTCGTGCTACTTCTACGGTCACATTACCGAGTTCTCGATCTTCAGTTTGGTAGCGTTTGCTTCTGATCCAATATGATGGGTACATGATGACCCAGACGTGTCTGATCCAGAAGGAGAAGCATGTGAAGGACCTGACGAGCTAGACACAAAAGCAGTCTGGAGGGGTGCTCCAGATGTCTTAGCTTGAGGCGTGGCGTTGTATAAAGCTAGATTTTGTGTGTACGAAGACTTCTGAGCTCTATACTTCATCCTTAGTGCTTCTTCTCGCAACATAAGAATGAAGTCATTTATATCCAGCTTTACAAGGATTCCATTCTGTCTCAGGTGACACGAATGTAGCCACTTATCAGCAACCTGTCTGCGAAGTTGCTTACTTTATCTTCCATGGTAGTAACCACTCCATGTGTATGCAATTCGCTCATCAAGTGGTAGAATCTGTCTATGAATTCGTCCAAACTTTCATTACCAATTGATGAGAAGTTATCGAATTCCTTCTTTAACTCCTTTGCCTTGATTGCCTTCAATGATGCATTACGATCATATCTCTTCTCTAGCGCATCCCACAGTTTCTTGGACTGCTTGTTCTCTAAATACTGGTGGAATATGTCTTTGGGGATAGACTGAGTGATCAATGCATAAACTCTTTTCTCTGCATTGTACTTTACTTTCTGTGTGTCTGTCATCCAGCTTAATGTTTTTAACTCCATCAGCTCCCACTGGTGTACTAAAACCTATCTCAATGGCTTCCCATAGATTAGGATCTACTCCATTAAGTAGATCTCAAAACGTTGTTTCCAGCGGGGAAACTCATCTAAAGTCAAAAGCTTTGGTGGTTTATTGTGATTCCCCACCTCACTTTCAAGCAACAGCAGATTCTGTATCCTTGAGTCCTTCCCAGCAGTAAAGGCTGACATCTGATCTCCATGACGAATAACTTATATCTAATCAAACAAACTTTCACTGATGCGACTGAAGGATGCGAATGAGCTAATCGTGCGTATAAGCTCTGCGATTGGTTCAATCGTGCGAATGAACTGGGTGATTGGTTCAGTCGTGCGAATGAATCTGGTGCGTATGAGCTATGCGAACGAACGGTTCAGTCGGCCGATGAGGGTGCGACTAGGTCCAATCGTGCGTATGAGCAATGCGAATGGAGTCCAGTCGTACGAATGAGTCACTCGTGCGACTGAAGCTGCTGTTTTGCGAAAATTTCTAGGTTTGACGGTTTTCAGCCGTAAAAATTCGAAATTTCACAAGTTCTAATCGCCTAAGTCCATAGAAACCAAACATCGATGAGCAGGGACTTGCAAGATCACTTTTGATGCCAAAGATTGCGTTTTTAATGTAAAAACACAAACTTTTATGCAATCTTTATTGAATCAACACGTAATCAAGAGCCAATAGCT